>APFE030003544.1:88758-110187 GCA_000404065.3 Pinus taeda
AATTTTATATCAGTCTATAATATCATCATATCCATTCCTGAATAATTTGCATAAGATATTGAAACAGAATTTGCTTAACTGTACTCTGTTTCCAAATGTTATTATTTTTTATGTTTTCCTCTAAATTAGTTATAAGCATGAATTCTTAAATGCTCTTGCTTTACTAATTTAAACACCGTTGGTTACTATAACAAAGGATTCTTCATTGCTCTTTGTTTGTAGTCGTTTCATTTCTTTCCTTTGGACATGGTGAAAGACTCTTAGTTGCCTTTCATCTCTTCAAAATCATCCCATCCACGTTAAATTGCAAGGATTGTTCTCTGTCTAGCTATCTTGCCCTGTAATACCATCTTATGCTTAGAATAGAAATCCAGTAAAGCCATCCTTTGACTCCATAGCCCAATGGACTGAAAGCTCTCAATCTTTCCCTTAGTTTGTGGATTCCACCATTTTCTCAAAACAAACTCTTGAATCTATAACTAGCCTAAAACCTTCCAAGAACAACGATAAATCATAAAGAGAGAGCCCTCTCTGGATGCAGAGTGGCTAGATTCTGCATCTAAAAGGTTGGTTTGTGGTTACCTTGGGTATACTTTCCTCTTACACAACTTCTAGGAAAACTTGAGTGATAACAAATATAACGTTAAAGATTAGGATCTGAAGATAATTGATTTTAAAAGTTATTGGCTGAAATAAAGCTCACCACACTTGCATAAAATGTACAAAAAGATAAATGTAGACTTACCTCTATTGCATCAACACAAAATTCCTGCCAAATCAAATCGCCTCCCCAGCAACGACGCCAAATTGTTGGGTGCAGGAATTGTACTTAAGAAAACTCCTCAACAGTTAATTGTCAACACAGGGGATTCGTAAACTTAGAGACGAAGCACAGGAAATGCCAAAAATGGTATGAATTTTCCTGATAGAATTCCTACTTTAAAGATTTAAAGCTTGCAGAATCGAAAGAGTAAAAGATAACTAAATCATCAAAGTAATCTAGTGCTAGAACAAGAAAGAATGCATTTGTAAAAGAGATTTAGAAATAAAGGAGCAATCACTCTAGCTGATTAACTACTGAGTGTGTTTTTCTTTAGCAGAGACACTTTAGCAGTCTTCTACAGGTGGGCCCTTCAAACCTGCTTATGTAAAGATTTCCTTCTCACAAGAATCTATCTTGCACTAGTGCAGGAACAATGATTTATGCAGAGGGTGTAAAATGATGTCTATACTATAAGTGCTTTTTCTTCGTGCAAGGGCTTGAACTTTCTCAAGTCCAAAGCACTCAGAACTAGTAACAAGAAATTGGTTCTTGTACCAGATCAGAGCTTCTTACACTTTAACATTTAATTCTTGGAATCAATGCTTAATTACTGCAAGTGTTATGAAGCCAAATTGCATACCAAAAAGACGAATTTCTGAGTTTATCAAAGTAAAAAAATAGAGAAACAATCTTTATAATTTATCCTATCATGAAATATTAGTTAAAGTAAGAAAGTTGTTAGAAGTAAACTAAAAAGGCTTGTTGTATCACACAATCTTGCACTGGTGCAGGTTCAGTTCTTCTATTTTAAACCAGGCAAGAAAACCAATTCAAACAGACTTGTAGAAAGTGAATAGCACACCAACATGCACTAGTGCAGGTTTATTTCTCCTGCTTGGACCAGGCAGGGAAAATTAATCCAAACAAAACATGTAGAAAGTAAATAGCACATCAATGTGCACTAGTGCAAGTAATTTCTCCTGCTTGGACCAAGCGGGGAAAACCAATCCAAACAAAATGTACAGAAAGTGAATAGCACATCAACGTGCACTGGTGTAGATAATTTCTCCTGCTTGGACCAGGCGGGGAAAACCAATCCAAAATCAGATGCAAGGAAAGGAAATTTAACTACACGTTGCAGATTTTCTTTCACTCAAACAGGAATTCAGATGATGTAAATTAAATCACACTTGGAAGTTTAAAACATAAATTACAAGAACAAAAATAGGGAGAATATGCTAGGTTGGCTGGGCCCTAGCCAACCAGCGCATTTCCATTTCAAATAGAAATGCTTCTCAGCACTATATCAATTCATCTTTTGTCAAACATAAGGAAAGCACGATTTATGAACATAAGGCAGATCTCCCTTTATTATTAAATCATAAAGGAAAATACATGATGAATTACAGAGTCCAGCCCAGATTTGGGTGATACCAGCAAAAGAAAGTTACAAGAACACTGTTGTAGCATTGCTCCTCCATTGTCCTCCTTTCTACGTGCATCATTCCTCCTTTTATAATATTTCATAATGATTCAACCAAGTTGTTCCTTTGCAAGGAATATGGGGATTGAATCCTAACCAATTCTAATTACATAGTATAATAGTACAACCATTCCCATATTAAAAGAATAAAGATTTAATACGAATTTTCCAATTCTGGAATTTTTCTAGAATTTTGGAAAATTTGGTAATTTTAACGAACTGCCTCCAGAGCACCCTTCATATCTCCTCAACCATTACATATTTTGGAAAATAGCTCGCGTGATACTCAATTTCCTATACTAGGAAAAAAACCCATGTCATAGAATTTCTTTATTTACCTTCATCTGTACAAAAACCGAGGCAGACGTTGGTAGTCTAAAAACTTGTTCACTATGTTTTCTAGAATTCTGGAAAAAATAGACTTTCTTTTATAAAGGTTCTTCAAAGATATATTCGTAACTTTTGGAATAATTTGAATCTCAAGAAACGGTTTCGGTTATGGGTAATTGGTTATATTTGTGAAAAACCCATTTGCTCAGATTTCCATGATTCACCTCCATTTGCATAAAAATTGAGGTCAAACTTGGGCATTTAGAAATTATGCGGATTTTGAGCAGAATTATTAATTTGCAATGCTAGTGCAGGAATCCTGCCGGTACTAGTGCAAGAATGTGTGGTACAGGAACTTCGCCTCTATTAGAATAGGCATATAACCAACTTTATAAACCTGCAAACACACAAACTATTATTAAATATGCCTTTAATGTTTAAATCTCATTGAAACAAAGGAATAGCGAATACTTATTATCTCCAAGAATGCACAAAACTATGACAATGACTAGCCATGTTAAACAAAAGCATGAGTGATTTGAAGTAAAAGGTGATATAAAGCAAGGCAAAACAGAGGCCCAAAGTTATCCTATCTACTAATTTCAACCAAGATTAGACAGTTTGGTTAAAATTTTTCCTAATCTGAAAACATAAATTTAAATATGTTTGACCATGATTATACTATATGATTCAAACAAGAATTATTTCTAGTGGCATTTGAGCTTGCTCACTTGTACACTTGTTTCTCTTTTCATGGGGTTCTTTTCATTATTTTTCAAAAAATATATATATTTTCATTCTTCTATATTTTGTTTTTTATTTTTTATTTTTTTATACCCTCTTTTATAAATATCTAACTTATTAAATCCATTTATGTTACAACATCGCCTCCAACGAGGGATTGCTTCCTCCTGTAAGATGCAGAAAACTTGCAGATTCGTGTGTCTTCTCCTCGAGCTAATGTGGTCTCTATTGAAAACAATCAAACATTGCTTAAAAATAAAGACAATCCGGTGATATACAAATGATGAATGAAGGAATCTCAATATTGGATATAATGCTTCAAATATTTCCCATTGATAGGCAATGAGGAATATTGTCCTTTCAAGTTCTAAAATAGAAAAGTATTGTTGCCTTTAACTTCTGCAAAGCTAAAAGGTCAAAACGAGAGATTATCGAACTTTCCATGATTTCATTTATCTTCCCTTCTAACATCCAATTCTAATACGAAATCTCCTTCTTTAAAATCTCTTTCTCTAGCCTTTCTGTCAAACATAATTTTCATTTTGTTCTGATATTTCTGAAGCTTATAATGAACTTCATCTCTGTTTTCATTAAGTTCTATAATCTGATTGATTCTCCTAGAAGAATCACTAGGTTCTTCATTTGCTTCTTGTAAAAATATTATGACAGTAAAAGCTAGATGTGTAGGAAATATGGCCTCTTTACAATAAACAAGTTGAAATGGAGATTTACTTGTTGACCTATTTGGAGATATCTTGTTTGCCCAAATTGCATATAGGAGATGGTTGTCCCAACTCCTTTTGTGGTCTTCCAGTGTTTTATTAATGACTTTAACCAGTTTCTTTTTTGAAGACTGCCATTCCATTTCATTGTGGATAGTAGGGGGTAGAATGATGCAACAAAATTTGGTATTTCTGAAAAAATTCAATCATTTTGACACTGTTGAATGTTGTTTCATTATCTGTAACTATCTGTTGGGTGCATCCAAACCTAGATAGTATATTTTCTTTAATAAATTTAACAACTAAAATGGAAGTTGCATTCCTAACTGGAATTTCCTCTACCCATTTAGTAAATTAATATGTGGCAGTTAATATCCATTTATGTTGGCTTCTTGATGCTGGATGAATTTCTTCGATGAAATCCAATCCCCACAGTAGGTAAGGTTCTTGAACTAGTACTAGAACTAGAGGAAGTGTTGCTAATATTTGCTTTCCAAAAAACATTTGGCATTGAGTACAACTTCTAACCTTTTCTCCTACTTGTGCAAACAATGTCGGCCAATAAAATCTTGCTCTCAAAATTTTATATGTTGTAGTTCTCCAAGAATAATGTCCTCCACAAATACCTGCATGAAATTGTTCAATAATTCATTTTGTCTCATTTTTTGTCAAGCAAATGAAAAGGATATTGAGTGGATATTTCCAATACATATTTGCATTGATGATACAATATTTTATGGCCTTCAACTTTAATGTCTTAATTTGATTCTTTGTAAATTCAAATGGACACTCAAAATCTCTAAGAAAATGTACAATATCATTGTACCATTTAGATAACAAGAATTTCTCATCAATATGAATATGAATTAATTGAATTGAAGTTGAAGGTTCTTGTGGATTCTTCCCTGCATAAATTTCCAAACATAATTTATCCCCAAAAAATTACAATTTGACTAAGCTAAGAGTTTAGCCAAACCTTGACCTTTCACAAACTTTAGATTTTTGATAATGAGATCAAATTATAATATCTTAGTAATCCACATATAGATACCCTAAACTATACTAATTCCCCAAACTACACCGCGTATCTTACTTATCTTCTTAACAAATCTTAGTTAACTTTGCGTAAATAAATATTCTATCTTGCATTCACTTAATCAATACAATTATACACATTCACACATCATACAAGTATTAGAAGAAAATTTCATACCCGAGATAACAGATGCATAAAACAGGAAATAAATACATAGAAATGATTGGACACTTCTCTTTATTAATACTTCCAACTGTTACAGCTCGTCTCACCCTGCACACTCAACTGCAGGGGTTCGCACACTCAACTGTGGACTAATAGGAAATTGCGCACTCAGATGCATAGCCTTCTCCTACTCTACGGCCCAAAACTAGACTTTTCACTCCAAATCTATCTCGCACACATCATGAGTTCTTCTTTTTCATTATGCTATCAAACTACTTAGAGCCTTGTTCTATTTATACAATCCCATGGTCTGCAGACCATGGGTAGATCTCTAAAGCTGAAATTATGTTAAAAAAATTAAGGGTGGACAACCCTATGACTCTTTTACAAACTACGCACTTTGCGCCCACAAAATGCGGAGTCTTTGCATTTGAATTACAATCTTTTACCAAAATCTGGGCTCTAAGCCCCAAAACTTCCCTTGGGGGATCTCGCGCCCAACAGGCCCCCAACACAAACATCGTGACTCACCCTCGAGTCACTCTGTTGGTGCAGAGATCTTTGTGTGAAGATCTTCCAACTCTGATTGGATCATTGGAAGTTCCCGAGTCAAAGAGTTTTTCAAGAGGAACCAAGCCCTTAGGAATGAAATTTTTAGATAACTGAATGATATTATGATCACCAATTCTTGAGTCTAATTGTGAAGTTTGATTTTCCATATTCAACTCATTGTTATCCAGATGTTCTTCTTCAATTTGTAAGGTTGAAAATTCATTAGTTACTTGCAAAAATGATTTCAACTATAGATCATCCTCAAATATTTTCTAATGTTTAAGATTATCAGGAATTGACAACCTATATTTAACTTGAATTTGATATTGCATGAGTATTTGATCAAGAATTTTTAAATAACTAGCTTAAACAACTAAAGAGTCTGCATGAATATTCTCATTCCTTGGAATAGCCATGATATTAAATGCTTGAAAGAAATTATCCACTAAATCCCATACCTCATTTCTATAAGATCTATGTCTATGATGTTTTGTTTGAAAAAGATTCCTTACTTGTTTAACAATGAGTTATGAGTCACTGAATACACTTATTTTTCACTTCAAGAGTTTTGGCTAATTCCAATCCTAGAACCAAGGCTTCATATTCTGCTACATTATTTGTAACATCAAATTCAAGCTTTTAGGGTTGAGTTATATTCTCTTTCTCTGACGAAACTAGTACACAACTAGCTCTAGCTCCTTCCTTTGAACAAGAACCATTGAAATATAACTTCCAAATATCAGTCTTAATAGCCTTTGGTTTGCATACAATGTTTTCAATGCTAAGATGAGTGTTTTGTAAGTTATTTGATGATAATTCAAAACATCCAAAATCTTGATCTACTGCGTAAATTGGATGATTTATTGCTTGATATGATTTGTAAATAGTATTAATGAATCTTGCCTATATCTATAACTTAAGATGTTCACCCCCATATAGAGGAATGGTAGCATAAGACACGTCCATTTGAAGACTTCCTCCTACTTCGGTACAACATGATCTCGATAATAACATGCCAAATTTAGGAGGAATATCAGTAACTACAATGTTTAATACCACACTCTTAACAGGGATTTGAGATAAAGTGACCACTAGATCCTTTATAAGTCCAATAGAAGGTACTTTCTCAGAATAAAAAGTATATAGATCATGATAAGACTGGGTGACCTCTAATTGAAGTTGATCCATAATTACCTTTGGCATCAAATTATGGGAGGCTCCAAAATCTAACATGTAGTTGTAGAATAAAAAATCATGAGCTTTTAAAGTAACATAGAAGGGTGGTACATTTTCATCAATCATATATGAGCTAGGATCAAAGACTACTGAAGGTTTTTCATGTTGTAAGATTATTACATCTCCTTCAACATAAACACTTGAAGATTGGATCCATTTGGAAACTTGATTTTTATAACCTTGATTCTTTGAATGTTTAGACAAAGGAATGGGTATTTTGACTCTTTCTAGTTCTTTTTCAACATTGAAAGTGGTTAGAATAGTTTTATCAATTGAAGTTGTTTCATTTGTTTGATTCAATGGTTGGATTGTTGTTGTTTGAGATTCGGTAGATTTAATTTGCGGTTCATTTACAATGGAATTTTTAGCAGGTCTACCAGGCCCTAACCTTGGTCTTAAATCATATCTTTTATTCAATTCTGTAATAAAAAAACTTAGAAAAGGCGTGCTATTTTGAAACTTGTGACTTTTCTTGATCTTGTTGAGAAGATTTATTTAGAGGAAGAGAGACAATAGTATTTTGAACATAAGAATGATCAAGATTATTAATATCCTTAGTACTCAAAGGGCTAGTATCTTCAGGTTGTTGATCATCAATCATTAATTAAGGTTGAATTTGTTGATCAACATTTGGTCTTTATAAGATTTGGGGTTGGTGAGTTCTCATGTATTGAGTTTGAGGTCTAGCAACAGTTTGTTGAATTTTTCTAGGTTGAGCTTCTATTTTTTAAATCATATTTGAAAGTTTTCTAAGCAATGAAGTGATTCAATCTATCTTTTGATCTTCATTTTTAGTTTTCAAGGAAGAACCCTCTTCCTTGGCTTTCATTTTCCTTTTAGCTTTTTCTATCTTAGCTTTACGTTTAGTTGATGCTGACTTAATGGATTCAACTTCTATGGCATTTGTTTGCATGTCTTCTAAGGTATGAGATGTTCTTTCCCTAAGCATAACTACAAAATCATCTTCAAATGCTTTGGAAAATCTAACTTTTTCTACTGCTACTGACGGTTTGCAGTCAAGTGGCATTTTATGCTAAATTTTATTAAATCTCTTTATGAAAACAACCACTGGGTCACAAGGGTTTATTTTCAATTCTTCAAATTATGTAAGAATATACACATGACCCTTTTTAAGTTCCCATTGATTCTTAAATATGGTAGTTAATTCCTTCCAAGATTGGATAGAATTTGGTCTTAGTTGTCTAAACTAAATTCTGACATTCCATTCTAGTGATTGAACAAACAATCTCATATACACATTTTCATGTTTAATATTCATGTTATCAGTAAAGTCCAAGAAGGCAGCTAAATGGTCTTCAACAGACAAACCAATTTCTCCATTAAACCTAGGTAGGTGTTTTAAATACCCATCACGAAAATTATCGCGTATATTAGGAAGTTGTAAAGCAACATACATGGCTTGAAAAATAGGTTGAAAATAAACCATACTTGAAGATGAAAATGAATGAGTAGAAGATGTGGTAGAGGATGATGAAGTTGTAGGTGAAGATGGAGGTGTAAAAGAAGGTGGGGGAGAAAAAGAGGGTGGAGGATTTCTTGAAGTTTTTAAAGGTGTTTGAATGACTAACTTATGGACCTCTGTTTCAACTTATTCTTTGGCTTCAAACAAAGGATTTGAATATACAAAAAAGTTTCCTCGGGTTGGGCAGAAGTAGATGGAAAAGTATAAATAGTGGAAGAGCTAAAATCAGTAGGTTTTAACTCAGGTAAATGTACATCCCATTCTTCTTTTGATTTAGGTGATTCTGAAGGTACTTCAGGAATTTGATATGATTCTAGTGAATGGACTGAAATGTTAGGAAATTATATATTATAGAGGAATGGAACACATAAAATATTGTAGAAATATGAACACAGAAAACCCATAAAACAAGAGAGACACAGATATACGTGGTTCACCCAGTTTTGGATACGTCCACCAAGAAACAACCAGTCCTTCCTTTTATATTATCCAGCAAACTGAAGAGATACAACCTATAATAGATCCGTTGTAATTCCATCTTCACTCTCAATCTCCTCTCTCTTCCTCACTCAGAATACAGATCTGCATAGACGCAATACAAATCCCTCATATATAGCGAGGGGTTTCCTTCTAGGGAAAAAAACCTTAAATTAAACATAGTTTCTATTGTCAGATCTTTGCCTAATGAATGGTCCATATTGACTACAAAATTACAACATTTTACAATACAATTTTACATCTATTTTTAGCTTCGGGGGCACTGCCCTTGATCCCCCAGCCAGGGGGGGGGGGGGGGGCCAAAGTCGCAACACCCCCCTGGACCCCCACTGTAGCGAATATTTTATGGGCGGTGTTACCGCCTCATTACGAACTGGGGTCCAATGTGGCGATACCTTTGAATATAGAAGATAATCAGGCTCCACACCCAACATAAAAGAGACGATTGCAGATCAACTTCTTTGGATGGTAGTTCTAATACCGTAGGTGATAAGTCAGCCAAATATAAAGGAGATAGAACAAGCCTAAAGGGATCAGAGGCTAAAATATCCTCAGGTTGTAGTGGTACAAAAAAAGAGGAAGAAGCTTCAAGTATTCTTCTTAAAGAGGCTTCTCTTACCAGTCTCTCTGGATTGGATAATGGAGAAACAATTTAATAATCATAATGGGATCTAGTGTGTCTTGAAGGAGCTAGTTTGGGTTTGTGAAGTCGCCAAGTGAAAATTTTAACCTACTAGTCCTTTATTCACCTTAAAGGAAAAGTTCTATCATTTCCCCAGGGAAGATAATTCAATTTTCGTTCCCTAGTAGTGGGGCCAATCTAATGTTGTCCTTTGAGATAATTCTACGTTAAGTAATTATGCAAAGTGTCTAAAATGTTTTATTGTTTTAAAAGTTTTTTAGATGACCAATGTTATGAGAATATTAAGGCAGGTGCTTAAACTTTATTAATCCTAAATATTTAGAATGGGTTGATTCTTTACCTTTGAACATTAATTTGATTTAAAAGTGTGTGGAAAGGCAGAGATGTAAGAGGCTATGGTTCCCTAGATATTCAAACTGAATTTTTAGTTAATCATAAGAAAGCATGCAAGTAAACAATGTTTATATCCCAACAAAATATATTTAATCTCATGAAGATGATTGACAATTTATAAATGTAGAAGATCTTATACAGGCAAACAGTCCAATAAACCAATCTCTAAAATAGATTATAAGTTCAAAGGATGTTTAAGATAGACTAACATTTAGTTTTCTCTTACCTAGTTTTCTTCATAAAAAATTGAATATATGTAGAACAAGAAAATGAAGTGAAAACACAAGAAAAACTCACAAAGTGACAAGCTATTTGAAGAAAATCCTGTATCCTTTCATTAATTTGAAGCAATTTTAGTTTGATACAATTCATCTTTAGAAAACTCATCCAAGGGTTCAACCCTTAATACATTGAATTGCTACTTATTTACACAAAAATATTTGGATTCGAGAAACATCTAACTTACAAAAATAGTACAAAAATGTAGGAATACTTAAACTATTGAGGTTTCCCATGATATCTTCGAGGAAATTGTTTGATGACTCGGCCCCAAAAGGTGTTGTCTTGGTGTCTGTCTGTTGGAGATAAAAAAAATTACTCAATAGTATCACATAACTAATCCCACCTTTCATCATTGGGTATAGAAAGATTTATTAGATTTTTATAAACTTCATCTAGTTTAGTATATTTCTCGAAAGATGGGTTGTTAATGAAACTGTGCTTGATTTCATGTTTGATAGTTAAATCAAACTCCAAAGCTTTTAAGAAATCTTTACCTGTGACATGTCCTTTGATACCTACGAACTTCAATTTATCTATTGCAATAGTGTAAAGTTTCTCACAATAATCTTCCAAGTTGATTAATCTGTTATTGGGAGCTACTAACCCTGACAGTCCTCTTTGATTCAGCAAATTAAACTTAACATTAAATCTTTGGACAACATTTTCCAACTGAGTCATTAAATTCCTTTTCTGCAATACCTTCTTGATTTCTAGGTAGATCACTATCCTACCTGCAATCTATATTTTCCCTAATGATGATCTAGTCTTTGAATTCAACACTTTGATCATGCATTAGCCTCAGCTGGTTTCTTTCCTAGTGTTGTTCTGACTTTTTCAATGGTTGTTTTGCACTTGTCAATTAACCATTCTTGTTCAAAATAATCTGAATGGATGGACAAATCTAAGTTATGGAATGATTTATATCCAGCGAGATACTTTCCTAGGCTTGGACCAAGGTGTGAGCCATTAGTGATTGATTTTCTAATTAATCAATCTTCTTGGAAATTTGGTGATATTTATGCATCTCTTCCACCAAGAGGGTATCATTTTTTATCTTCTGTGCTTCTAGATTCTTTAGTTTTTGTTGGATATTATCATTTTCTTGTCTCTGAAGAGATAGATACCGCATAACTTTGTTCATATTATCTGGTATTGATGTCAAATCCCCTACTATACCTACAATTGTAATTGGTATGGTTGTTACTGGAGCTATAATCAATTGTGCAACCTCTTATTTTTCCTTAAGTAGCTTCTCTATACGTTCCATTTCCTTTATCTATATATTTTGCTCAATGATAAATTTGAGCATTTCTTCTTTATGCTGCTCACTTTCTTCTATCTCTTTTTTTTTTTTGGATCCTCTGTACAAGAAACTTCAGTTGTTTCCTGAGTGTTGTTATGTTTGCATTCTTTCTGTTGAGGATCTCCTCCACTGCTTTAACATCATAGGGATCATAACCCATCTTGATCAAAAAATATTCGAATGTTTTGATTTTAGTGTCCTTTGCCAATGAAGACATTTTCTCCAATTTTAATTTTGTTTGGACATTGGTGAGATATGTCCTTAAATTTGAAAGTGAATATAGTTTTCATGGTGGAGAAAATCATTTCTCCAGATTGTCTATGCATATCCATTTGATCAATGGGATGTGTTTTCTTTGCATCAAATGAGAAGATGGTCTTCTTATATTCTGAAGGGGTTTTTGGAGATGGTACTTGAGCCTGTAAGAATGCCATTTGCATCCTTCCTTTCTCACTATCAAATGTTGTTAGCAACCTATGACGGGAGGTAGAAGTCTATTTCCAAAATGGAACATAGGTTTTGGCTTTGAGTGTTTCATTTTTTTGCTTAGTTTCCAAAAACTTACTGAAGATGTTGGGATCATCATGTTCACACGATTCTTTTGACTGTGATTTTTCTGAAGGATTCTGTGAGGCCAAGGAGGATGGGGTATCAGGGAAGAGCTCCTCTAACCCTATGGGAACCTGTAAACCAATCATAACAATAATTTCTTGTTCTTCCTCATTCTGAATGGTGACATCTTTGAGATGTGGCCTTTGTTTTTTCTATTGAAAGATGAATTCTTGGGCACTTCTATACATGTTGAAGATGGAGGTTTCTTCCCTTTGCCTTTTTCCCTATTTATCTTGAGGTGCTAGAGTGTGGAGGGTGGTTGTAGATAGAATATCTTCTTTTTATTCTTGTAGTGTATTTTCCTCCCACTAGTCTTGATTCATGAACTTCTCAATCTCTAATCTAGGGGTATGATTGTAAGGTATGGTTTTGAGTTCCACCCTTAAATTAGAAATTATGTTGAATAGGTCATATGACCAAGTGAAACTAGGCTGAAAATTGAATTGCTTGAGGATTGAGTCTTCCTCATCTCCTGTTGTTCTGGTATTACATATGAATGGCCCCACTGGGGCCTTGATCTTAAATTGTGATTTTATTTTACGTGAGACAATTAAATGGATTTCATCCATATTGATCATCTACCTTATGTATTCTACAGATAAAATTTCATTGGAACATATTTAAGCAACTTGTAGGGAGCCAACTCACATCCATATACCCTTATCTATGTATAATTCTAGTATAGACTCTCTAATTTTTTGTCTGCTCAGTCAAGTGAAAAACCCTTTTAATCTCTGGACCAATCCTTGGCTCAATCTAACTGCTACGAAGCCCTGTAGTTGTATGAAAAGAATTGTCTATGAAGTCTACAAATTTAAACGCTGTTGAGTTTTTCATGACTAATGGAGTCCACTATATCACTAATTGGTTGATGCCTTGATGATCTTCCTTATGTAAATTTATTGGAAACTTATCTTCTTGCTGAAAAAGAAACATATAGACTAATATAGATGCATATTTAAACATGCCTTTTGTAGTAATCTTCATCATTTGTTCATGCATATTATCAGCCAGAAATTGACTAAAATTAAACATGAATCTTGGCTTATGGTCATTAGAGAAAATAGATAGAAATCCTAGAATAGGCTCATCCATCCACTGGTCTTATTGATCCTAAAAGGCAAGAAAAAAAACAATGATCTTTTTGTCTTTCTTTGGGAACATAGAAGCTAGGCAAGGAGGATTTTTCTTAGGAAGCTGATAATCTTCTCAAAGGAAAATATTAAAATTATGGGCTCTTTGAGGAAGGGTGAGCTTATGATATAAATCCATAAGGAAAACTGCAGAAAAATTTCTGAGGGAGTCATTTTCAGGAATTAGCAACATTTAGTTTATGGTTTTAGGTGCAATTGAGATCAGAATGTCTCGATTCCAGGCCACAATGTTTCTTTGAATGGGATTTTATTTGGATTGACACCACATGACAAGATCATATAAATGGTGTGTATGTGGGAACATGAACATGGGTAACAGGGATTCCCAAAGATTAATTTCATCTTGATGGTCTAGTTTGTTTTGCATCAACGAGTGGTGTAATTCGAACAGGTTGAGTTAACACTTAGCATTGGCAATCTTGTAATATTAGTCTTCCAATGGCATGTGTTTGAGGTCTAGGGTAGTAGAGGTTTTAGGATTATCCTCACTCTTTGATTTTCTACTTGAGGATTGGCCCTTTCCCTTTGGTGCCATGTCTAAGGAGTTTGAGAAGGAACAAGATGATAGAGATTCGACGTGAACATGTACCTGGATGAGCAATGAATATATGTCAATGATAGTGTGCTCTAAATTTGCTAGGATTGACATGTGTTGGTAAAAGTAGGGGTTGCAAGAGCTAAAATTAGTACCTACAATAAAAATAGTAACATCACAACTAGGAGAGTCACGCCAGATGAGACGAGGTAGATTTTATAAGACTTAGATCAATTACTGTTGCGGTTAGTACCGTTACAGAATGGGATTTAGATGAATTAATGGGAAACGAGAAATTTTCAACTAGTAATGTATAATGGGTAGATAGCAACAGGAATAGGTGGTGAGCAAGGGGTAGAATTAAAAGTGGCATGGTGTAATTAGCGGTAGGTAAAATATGGGAGGTGACGTGGTGACTTTTTGCAGGAGTGGAAGAGAGATAGGTAGATATCGGGGGGGGCGAGTGGTGGTATGTGGTTTTAAGCGAGGGGGGTGCAAAGTCATGAGTAAGCGCCATGTTGCATGGGGTTTGGTAAAAGCAACACTACTTTTCAAACTCCCTCACTTGCCGTTGATGGGAAATGGGATGAGGGGCTGTGAAGTTGTTTCCCCGTTGTTGATCCAGGCGAGGAAAATCATGGTTGTTGAAAGGTGCCTTTGCGATATCACAAGCTGACAAAACATCTTGTCATCTCCCAACTTTATAATAAAACCCAATGCTTAATTCTTATTACAAATTCCTAATCATGTTTAAACGACACGATTAGTTCATTATTTAACCAAGGTTATTCTATATAAAGCATGATTAATATATCCTAAGGGTGCATTTGATTTAGAAGACCCTATTTTTATTTCTTAAGGTTACTTCAAACCCTATTCTAGTGCATAGAATGCAATTGACCAAGTTTAAATTATTTGGTCAATTTTTCACTAATCTATCCTATCTACTAATTTCAACCAAGATTAGACAGTTTGGTTGAAATATATCCTAATCTAAAAACATAAATTTAAATATGTTTGATCATGATTATACTATATGATTCAAACATGAACTAGTGTCATTTGAGCTTGCTCACTTGTACACTTGTTCTTTTTATGGGGTTCTTTTCATGGGGTTCTTTTCATTATTTTTTTCAATTTTTTTTTTTTTTTATATTTTCATTCTTTTATTCTATTTTTTGTTTGTTTGTTTTTTTTATACCCTCTTTTATAAACATCTAACTTATCAAAACCATTTACGTTACAACAATGTGCATCACGATAATATCAATGTGGGTCGAAAAATGAAAAATATATTAAAACTCAAAAAAAATAGGTAATATAAAAAAACAAGAATATTCATTTTTTTTTTTTTTTAATTTAGGATCTAAGGCATCAATGACATCAAATAAATGCATATTTTCCACATAAATGTTAAAATAAAACTAATATATAAGGTGTATAAAATATCTAGTTTTACATCACGTATACTAGTGAATCATGTCCTAAATCTTGTCCAAACTTCAAATTACCAACAAAAAATATAATAAATGTATCTCATCATCATAAGTCATGTACAATGAAATTAGATATGTAAACTATTAACAATTGATTTCCTCTAGCCTTTTTAAGAGAAAAAGTAATGGCTTTTCCTCTAGAGGAAGAAGGCCCTCACTTGGGATTGGGTTCTTATGTCCTCTAGAAGAAGTAGGTGCTAGTCGTCTATGTCCATTACTAGTAACCATGCTATGTGTAGAATTTATTGTAGATTCACAAGCTCATGCAATTTACTAAAGCACATGACAAGAACCTACTTCTACTTTCAACTAGCAGAAGCCAATAGATCGATAAAACAATATGAACAACAAGAAGATAAATCATGGCACATAACACAATACGTTTTCCTAGGTAAAGCCACAACTCAAAACCCCACCTATCTGTATTGCATAAAATCAAAAATATGAGGGAAGATACAAATGTTGTTCTCACAAGAAAAATTTCACACAAGTATGCTCAACTTTCTCTACCTCACAAGCCCACTATTAGCCAACACTTAGACAATTTCAACTTCCTGCCAAGCCCCTATTGTAAGGATTCTCGACATCACATATCTCCACAATGGTATGATATTGTCCACTTTGGGCCTAAGCCCTCATGGATTTGCTTTTGGACTTACCCCAAAAGGCCTCATACCAATGGAGATATTTTTCCATCCTTATATACCCATGATCCTCCCCACTTCTAGTCAATGTGGGACTTTGGTCGTATACCCAACAATCCTCCCCTCGAACAAAGGACAATCGAGCCTCCCCTCAAACGGTTATCCATCCGTCCACTCTCTACGAACCAGGATTCTCCGCTCCGATGCGTTGGAAGAACACGCCTTACATGGAAAACCGCCTGCCTCAAGAGCTTGCTCTATCCTAGGTCAACTCCTCTTCACCGTAGGGACCAGGACACGTCCATGAAGAATCCAGGGCACACCACCTATCTTACCAAGCTCATCCATGGATCCCATCGTGATATTACCGGGGCCGACCACCTTCGTTTGGCATTCCGAGGATTAATCCACTTGCCTAACTTCGGGGCATGGC
The DNA here is from genome assembly GCA_000404065.3 of Pinus taeda. Taxonomy (NCBI): domain Eukaryota; kingdom Viridiplantae; phylum Streptophyta; class Pinopsida; order Pinales; family Pinaceae; genus Pinus; species Pinus taeda. The sequence continues at coordinate 105,266 of APFE030003544.1, forward strand.
TCTGATACCACTTGTAAGGACTCTAGACACCACATATCTCCAAAATGGTATGATATTGTCCACTTTGGGGCTAAGCCCTCATGGATTTTCTTTTGGACTTACCCCAAAAGGCCTCATACTAATGGAGATATTTTTCCATCCTTATATACCCATGATCCTCCCCACTTCTAGTCAATGTGGGACTTTGGTCGTATACCCAACACTCTATTCATTGCAAGTATTTATAATAATTATTTCTATTCATGAAACTACATGTGTTCTTATCTCTATTATCCCTATTCAGTAAAATACATCTGCTCTTCAATTTTGTATATGGGTGATACCTTTTGCATTCAAACTAAGTGTAGTAGAGCAAAATGCTAGAGGGCAGAGCATCTTGGGTAGTGGGTTGATTTAGCATTGCACCGGGTTGATTTGTCATTTTTCATTTTCCATTTTAGCAATTTCCAGCGTTATTTTTGTCTTTTTGCTTGTAGTCATTACGTGGGTTTTGGGTTTTTGTTTTTGACTGTTTAGATAATCGTATTTTTTTGTTTTTAACTGTTTTGTTTTGGGTCTTTGTTTTTTATGGTTTAGATTTGCTTCTCCCTGGGAGATGAGAGGATATGTTGGCTTGGTTGATGTACCGCTTCACATGTTGTGAAGCGGTTAAAAAAGGTATGCATTGTTTCTTTGGAGTTCTTTTGGTTTTATGGGTGAGTGTTAAAAGAGTTATGCACTGTTTCTTTATCGTGGAGTTGCAAAAAGATGGAAGACTGAAATCTGGAGCATCGCTGGAGAAAAGAAAAAAGAAGACGACGAAAAGCAGCAGAAAAATATGATCATGTTATTGGGAAGGAAGGAAATGGAGAAGGGTACATTCATCTCGCCAACAGGAAGAAAAGCGTTCAACTTGCTGAACCAGCGAATTTCCCTTTCCTGCGTCGTGTAGTTCAACGTTTTCTAAACATGGGGTGCTGATAGCATCGACTGTGGTGGTTCTATCCGTTGGGTTGTACATCACTTATAAATTGCATTTAAAGACTTCTACATTTGTTACATTCGTTTCTTTATCGTTTCTTTATTGATTTTCTTTTGTTGTTTGAAAGATTGCGAAGGAGCTCGAGTGGAGATGTGGGACTCTCTTGTTAGCATGCAACTTTTGAAGATAATTATGGGAGGTATTCCTCATATACTTTATACTTAGAACACCTTATATTTTTCTTTACTTTAGTTGCTAAAGAATTTATGTTAGTAATTTTTTTTAAGAATTTATGTTGTATTTTGTAAGACAAGAAATATTACAATAAATAAATATTAAAAATAATAAAATCAAAATAAAGATAATTACATATAATGCAAAAAAAAAAAAATAAAATAAAATAAATCAAATAATAAAATAAAATTAATACTCAAAAATAATATACAATTATTAATAAATTAATTGTAGTAGACCGACAATATATAATATATATAAATATATATATTATTATATATATATATATATTATATAAATATATATTAGACATATATAATTATATATCTATATATATATAATAAAAAAATCAATAACTATTAATAAGGTTCTGGAATTCATTCTCTCTTCTCAAATACAATCTCATTGCCCTGAAGATGGACTCACCAAGTTAGTCCGAAACGTTGGTTTCTTAACTACTCACAGGTTTTCCACAAATTCATTAAAAAGGAATAACATGTTTTCCATCTCTGGAGAGAGCTAGTAGAAAGGCTTGCTGGTGCACATCTGCGTGGGAGTTGTTGCTTAACCACTTAGCATGCAAACGAAGAATGCAGACCCATACATACCGTGGGCACCACTGAATGTGAGGGAACTATATAGAATTATCCCCATCCTCTCAATTCTCAAATGCATGTCGAAGGGACCCAAAATGTGAGCTTATAATCCCATGGAAATTTCTGATCACAAGGAGTGGGAGCACGGTGGTTCATTTCATCCAGGTGATCGAGCATGGGATGGGAGTTTTGAAGCTATGGGTGCAGAGCCTAACCAGGTGGTCCCCATCATAAATTGCAGTAAGTAATCGATACTCTGCAAAATGAAGCGAATTGACCCTCCAACCCTTCACCCACTAGAAGGTGCATGCTAGGGCAATTTGACCCTCCAATATTCTAACCCTCATGGCTTCCACCGAACGTTAATGGGGCTTGACCGACTCTGCATATGTGCTGGGGTGAAGCACATAGAGAGGAACAATCGTTTGAAGAACTAGCGAGAGGACGTGGTGGTTCAAGTGGTGATCGAGGACATGTGATGGGATTTCAGAAAAGGAGGCCGTCAGATTCCATTTTTGTGAACACCCTCTGTTCATTAATGGTATATATAACGATTACATCTATGTAAGGACTCCAGACACCACATATCTCCACAATGGTATGATATTGTCCACTTTGGGCCTAAGCCCTCATGGATTTGCTTTTGGACTTACCCCAAAAGGCCTCATACCAATGGAGATATTTGTCCATCCTTATATACCCATGATCCTCCCCACTTCTAGTCAATGTGGGACTTTGGTTGTGTACCCAACAATCATCCCCTCGAACAAAGGACCATCGAGCCTCCCCTCAAATGGTTATCCATCTGTCCACTCTCTACCAACCAGGATTCTCCCCTCCGATGCGTTGGAAGCACATGGCTTACATCGAACACCACCTACCTCAAGAGCTTGCTCTATCCTAGGTCAAATCCTCTTCACCATTGGGACCAGGACACGTCCATGAAGAATCCAGAGCACACCACCTATCTAACCAAGCTCATACACGGATCCCATCGTGATATTACAGGGGCCAACCACCTTCGTTCGGCATTCCGAGGATTCATCCACTTGGCTAACTTCGCGGCATGGCTCTGATACCACTTGTAAGGACTCTAGACACCACATATCTCCACAATGGTATGATATTGTCCACTTTGGGGCTAAGCCCTCATGGATTTTCTTTTGGACTTACCCCGAAAGGCCTCATACCAATGGAGATATTTGTCCATCCTTATATACCCATGATCCTCCCCACTTCTACTAAATGTGGGACTTTGGTTGTATACCCAACACTCTATTCATTGCAAGTATTATAATAATTATTTCTATTCATGAAACTACATGTGTTCTTATCTCTATTATCCCTATTCAGTAAAATACGTCTGCTCTTCAATTTTGTATATGGGTGATACCTCTTGCATTCAAACTGAGTGTAGCAGAGCAGAATGCTAGAGGGAAGAGCATCTTGGGTAGTGGGTTGGTTTAGCATTGCACCGGGTTGATTTGTCATTTTTCATTTTTCATTTTAGAAATTTCCATCATTATTTCGGTCTTTTTGCTTGTATCCATAACGTGGGTTTTGGGTTTTTGTTTTTGACTATTTAGATAATCATATTTTTTGTTTTTAACTGTTTTGTTTTGGGTCTTTGTTTTTTACGGTTTAGATTTTCTTCTCCCTGGGAGATGAGAGGATATGTTGGCTTGGTTGATGTACCGCTTCACATGTTGTGAAGCGGTTAAAAAAGGTATGCATTGTTTCTTTGGAGTTCTTTTGGTTTTATGGGTGAGTGTTAAAAGAGTTATGCACTATTTCTTTATCGTGGAGCTGCAAAAAGATGGAAGACTGAAATCTGGAGCATCGCCGGAGAAAAGAAAAAAGAAGACGACGAAAAGCAGCAGAAAACTATGATCATGTTATTGGGAAGGAAGGAAATGGAGAAGGGTACATTCGTCTCACCAATAGGAAGAAAAGCGTTCAACCTGCTGAACCACCGAATTTCCCTTTCCTGTGTCGTGTAGTTCAACGTTTTCTAAACGTGGGGTGTTGATAGCATCGACTGTGGTGGTTCTATCCGTTGGGTTCTACATCACTTATAAATCGCATTTAAAGACTTCTACATTTGTTACATTCGTTTCTTTATCGTTTCTTTATTGATTTTCTTTTGTTGTTTGAAAGATTGCAAAGGAGCTCGAGTGGAGACGTGGGACTCTCTTGTTAGCATGCAACTTTGAAGATAATTATGGGAGGTATTCCTCATATACTTTATACTTAGAACACGTTATATTTTTCTTTACTTTAGTTTCAAAAGAATTTATGTTAGCAATTCTTTTTAAGAATTTATGTTGTATTTTGTAAGACAAGAAACATTACAATAAATAAATGAAATAAATAGAGTAAAATCGTCCGCTGATTATTTTTATTATAATTTATCTTTTCTTTTCTCTTATAATTAATTAATTTGTTTGTTTAATGTAATGTGGTTTAATTTAGTTTTAAGTAATATTTATTATTACATATTTAAATGATATTTTGTTTTTTAGGAGAAACAATATTGTGAAGATATTTCATTGTATTGTTTTGAATATAAAATATAAGTATTTTGGGGCGGTTAAAATTTAAAAGGAGAAAGGTAAAGAGAGAGGGAGAAAGGTAGAGAGAGAGAGTGGAGGTATAGGAAGTGAGACACAGGGAGGGAAAGATAGATAGGGGTAGAGAGACAGTGAGAGGGAATGGTAAAGTAGAGAGTGAGGGAATGAGGGAGTGGGAGAGAGGGGGAGAGACAGAGGGATAGGGTAGGGGAGAGGAAGGGGGAGAGGGAGGTGAAGGGAGGAAGAGAGAGACAGGAAGGGAGGATGAAGAGGGGAGTGGGAGAGGGAGGAGAGAGGAAGAGACAAAAGGTGAGAGGTAGGGGGGTAGAGAGAGGCGGACACGGGGGAGTGAACAAGAGGGAGGATAGAGAGAGAAGGTGGTGGAGAAGGTGTGGGAGAGAGAGAGGGAGGGGGAGTAGGAAGGTAGAGAGGGAGAGATTGCGAGTCGGGGAAAGGAAGGAGGAGGGGGGGAGGGAGCGAGAGATAGAGAGGGGGAGGAAGGGGTTAGAGAGTGGGCTAGGGAGAGAGAGCGAGAAGCTGAGGGAGAAGGTGTGGGAGAGA
>APFE030003552.1:0-13440 GCA_000404065.3 Pinus taeda
CACTTAGGTTCTCGGGCCTCTTCATGCACGTAAGCTATCAAGCATTCCCCTTTTTAGCCTCGGCTCTCTGCCAGGCAGCCTCTTCACCTCTGTCAAGTAGCCTTTTGCCTTCTCCCTGTCTCGGCTCTCTACATCCATCGTGTTTTATAACATGTTTGGGGACAAGGCTACTTAGAAATCAGAGTTGTTTTGCTCAGAATAGAAGCCATTTGCATAGAAGCATCGGTGATGCAACCAAATCCTCCAAAATGGCCTTTTTTCTGTTAAAACAGAAATACACAGAAATATTGAAAACATTGGGAATTCCGACCAAAATCATAGAATACCGGACTTCAAAATATAGTGAATCGACCGTATATACCCTATCGGGTCCACCTTAGTTGCTTATTGTATTGCATAGTAGATTTGGCCGAAACCAAAAATACACGGGATTACACTAAAAAAATCAGAATTCCCGGATCTTAGATTTTATCAAATTGGGATTATAATTCCCATCGGGTCTGTGCCTAATCACTTATCACTATTGCTTCTACCAATAGCCCTACATATTGGGGGATCGCTAATCACCGATATGTCGATTGCTGATATGCTGATCGTCGATCTGCCGATCGTTCCAATCATTGGTCACTGATATTGGCAATCGCTACGGTGTGAGGTCCTAATCCTAGGCCTTTCCCCAACCCGATCCGCCGATCCGACACTCCATCATTGATTCGCAAGTGCCAATATCACTGATCACTACTTGAATAGCATAGATATCGGCCATCGTTTGCCTCCGATTGCGATTTTCCTTTTAAAGGCTTAAAACCCATTTTTTTAAAGGAAAATTCCTCATTTTCCTAAGGAACAAAGCAACCTTATTTTTGTGATAGCTTCATCATCCAGACTCGGATTGAAGTGTCATTCATGCCATTGGAATCAGGACGATGAGATCTACGTTCTGGTCCTAGGTTGACATCACTCTAAGCACTTTGATTTTTGAGGGTTCATGAGCCTTCTTTGCCCTGTGATCTTTCTGGAGCCACCTAGATGAATCCTCCCCACTGAGCAGCTTTTGGTCCTCCAAAAGCATGAAAATTAATCTACAATTCCCTCTATACCTTGTCTGCATCACAAGTGTCCTAAAAAGGTATCGCTTCCATCTCCTTCACCTTTGTTCTTCAGAGCCTTAATAAATGAGCTGACACCTACTACTTTTGCAACCTGTAGTACATTGTTTCACAAATTACATGCTTGAATGACATGACCAACTAATGACCCAACATCCCACACTTGCCATGAGTTTATAACACATACTCGATGGTTAAGTCTACAACAAGATGGATGTAATACTCCAGCTATGATAACAAGGCTAACCTATCATGGTTGCTTCAAAAAGTGATGGAAAATAAATCATCACTGCAACACATGATTTACATACATAAGGCAAAATATTATTGTTTTGACAAGTGATAGAAACATAACATCACTTTTAGAGCTTTAACATGCAACTCCAAATACAACTCAAAACATGACCAGACATGATTGTTGTTGACCAAGTGATGGAAACAGATCATCACTTTTACATTTTAAAATGCAACAAATGATTTACAAAAGAATGACCATGAAATGACAACATGTCAAAGAAACCATTTTTCACTATCAATGTGAATGGGTCACCTCCTTGAGGTGGGTTTGCTTATCGAACAATTACTTCACCTAGTGCACACACTGATGCTTTGTCTTTAAGGCACTGCTCTGGATGGAGCTTCCAGCAAGTGGCTCTTTGATGGCCATTTCTGTCACAATGACTGCAGTAGGCTGTCTTCCTCCATATCTTCTTAACTTGTTTCTTCTCATGTTGTTGAGAGGGTCTTTCATGATTCATGAGTGTTGCCATTCTTTTCCAACACTTGGAAAAGATATGGTTAGGTAAAGCACAAAAAGTACATGTTTTTTGATGCCTTGATCTTCGTTCATTGTTAATAACATGATCATAATCAAAATGAACATTTGAAAATAGAAAATGGTTATACCTTCCTTTGTGGTTTCTGATGTCAGTATGGCGATGAGAGCTTGCCTCAGCTCTCTCCTTGTGATGGAAACTGGCATGGGATGATGGGGATGTTTTCCCATCATTCTCTTTCCTCGATGGTGTCTTAGACAAATCTGACACCTTTGAGCACTCTCCTTTAGTCTATCTCAAGCCTTAAAATCAATGTTCATGCACAACCTCCAAAGGTTGAGTGATGCCTTGGTTATTAGCACCAAGTTCTTCTTTCTCCTCATGCCTCATCCTTGTAAGGAGCCTTATGTTTGTCCCTGTAATTGGGATCTCCAAATCTCCAATAGACATCATACTATGAGAAGGTGAAATCTAAAGGAAATCAACATCTTTTACCTTCTCTTTCAATTTGGAAAGAACTGATGCGGGCTACTCATCATCTGTCGTTGGTGGTTCGCTAACTGTCTCAGCGCATTCCCCAACTTCTTTCCTGACATACCCAAGTCCTACCTGACGGGGTAATTCCTCTACTTTGATGGGGTTGACAATGCCTTGGACATTAACGTCCAAGCCTTTTCCTTCATACCCCATTCTCTTCAACAGTTTGGAACCAATTCTTGTGGTGTGATTTCCAAACACAGCAAAAGCATCCTCAGGAAACATACATGAATATGGAGAACTACTTTTTACCTCACATGAGTCACGCTGTAGCTTTTCCAAGGCCTTGTCCTTAGGTTGTAGTTGTCGTAGCAAACTTTGTTTTTCCTGTTTCTCTTTGTTGGACACCTAATACTCAATGGGTTAGTGTGGAAGCTGAATGGACAAAGTAGTCCAAGAGACCTTGGGATGTGAAACCCAAGAGTCACATATTGTACTATAGATGTATATCAATTGTTAATAAAAATTGAACTTGCATGATTTATCTTTCCTATTTTTCTCGCTCCCCATGTGTGTTTAACATGGTATCAGAGCAATGATGTGTGGCCTGTGTAGTTTTCTTCCTCAAGGTTTATCCTTTAGTTAAAAAATGACATGTTGTTATTCCCTGAGCAACTGGTCTGAGCTACCTTGAATAGTGCTGGCCTAGTCTTCATTACCTGTAACACTCCATTAATTATGTCTGCCATACCTGTGTTCTGTCTGCCACACCTACACTGCCCTGACATATTCTATTTATAATTCTTGCGCCCTGTTCAGTTGAATACGCTCAAACTTCAAAACCGTTTCATATTCTCTGCAAACTCATCTCTGTCTAGCTAATGCGCTCCTCAGTGTGTTGTTGGAGTGTGCTGTTGAGAATGCCGCATTCTGTCCATTCCTGATATTTATAATGATTTATAACGGCCTCTGAGGATGCTAGGTGAATAGTCTCGTAACCAGGCTTCAGCTCGAAGTGGTGTATTACATTCAGTAACGAAGGAGACAACGTGTCTAGGAGGACTATGGACTTGTGATGCTGCTCTAAATTTTCCCTACACATGAAGTTGGTGAACTATGGCGAGCAACGAAAGACAAATGCGAGCCATTTGGTGAACAAGGCTCATGGGCTTCGACGGAAGATGAAAAGCCATCGGGCCTCCTGTGTTGTGAGGAGATGAAGAGAGTTTCTGTGTTGATTGCGTTCTGGAGTGACTCGGTGGTCTGTCCTGCGTATTGTTGTGCCTAATGGAGAGATCGTTTATGTCCACGCTGCTTATATTCTGTGCCATCGCCATGCTGTTCTCTCTAATTTCATCACCATGCGTGTTGCTGATTGCCTTTATACACACACTGCTCCTCTCATGATTTATAATTGCATCGTTTATCTTTGGTGAAGGATTAACTGTTATATAGAGAAAACTAGATTGCGTTATGGAGGAATCATGATTAGAGTCAGTGTTGTTAAGGACCTGTAAGCCGGATTGTGTTCTGGTGGAGAGACTTTTTATATCCACTCTGTTTATATCCTGTGACATCATGTTTACTCCCATTGCATCTCCCTGCGTGTTGCTGATTATACACACGCCGTTGCTATCTTTATTTATAACTGTGCTGTTTATTTCTGTTATATCGAGATGAGGAACGTTATCAGGAGATGAAGAGTTTGGGTGGTTATCATTAAGCAGATTCTGCTGTGTTTGGTAAGCTTGCGTTCTGGAGGAAACATCAAGATTAAGGTTCTGAGTGCTGTTAGAGACCTTTAAACTGGAATAAGCGTGGTTTCTATGAGAGGGCAGACTCTACATCTGATTTTAACACCTGATTCCTCAATTTCATCTTGGCATGAGCTGTTGAAAGACTAATTATAGTCTCCAACGAACGTGCAGTGATTGCAGACAATTGTATTTCACAAAAATTGTTGTTGCCAACTCTGGATCATCTTCTTTTGTGTGTCTTGAATTTTCATCAGCCACCACCATCCCACCATCTTCGCCTGAAGAGCGATAACGATGCATGCGTAGAACATTCTTATCTATTTGGCGATCAACATCGGGATCCATTTGATCAAGAACAATAAATAGCAGATCAAAACGAGAGAGTAAAGAATTTGGAAGACCAATATTCCTGGTTGGAGTAAGTGAGCGGTCGTATGTGCCATATATAGGATTTGCAGTAGCAACCACACTACAACGTGCATTAAGTGATGCGTGAATGCCAGCTTTAGCAATTTTTACTGTCTATTGCTCCATAACCTCGTGGATGGACACACAATCTTGATCATTCATCTTATCAAATTCATCAATGCAAACAACACCACGGTCGGCCAAAACCATTGCTCCATCTTCTAACCGACGTTCACCCATTTCTTGGTCACATTGATCGCATGCCTGCAAATGGCAATCAGCTTTCAGACTCGAGTAATAACAATAATACTGCGTTGGAGCCTTCTTCTGTGAGAAAAGAACAGATTGCACCATCAAAGCAAGTTGATTTGAAAAATAATCAAGAAGGCTAGGTGACAAATCAAGTAAAAAAAGAATAGTGATAGAAGTTCGAGTGTTTAAAAATCGGATTTTTTATACATAATGTATGGATAGGAGGGTTTTTGGCTATATTTGTGGTATTCCCCTTGTGGCCACCAGTAATCTCAATACCAATATTCTTGCCGTGTGCTGGGATGAATGTGTTACAGAATAAGTCCCCCCAATAGCATTGTCACCGACACCAATATCCCAATGGAACTGGTAGTGTTATTAAAGTCGGCCAATTGTACAATAGTTTCCTTCATAGAGAACAGCACCAGAAAAAGAATGACATATAGGAAAGTTCCTCTACCACAACTGCCACAGTAATATTAGGGACCACATCATCCTTCTTGAGTGGTTTTGATTTGATGATTCCCTTCTTTGACCCAAGGATATATTTTGGGCTAATATTCTAGTATGATGCTTTTGATACAAAAAACTAATTTCTTCAGGGGCCTTGCCTTGCAAGTTGGAGATATATAGTAATTTCTTCAAAAGACAGTTAAACTAGGAAAGTGGTTTTCAGGATTTCACAGAATAGAGATTGCATTTTTGGTCATTTGATTGTTTTTACAAATACATTGTTGATTTGATTGTTTGAATAATGGAGAAAAATCATGGATTATTAGAGTTATTAAGCACTCTAATCTTATCTACTGATGGAAGTACAATTAAAGTCAACAAAAACACTCTCAGAGATATTCAAAAATCTTTACAATATGCACAAGAAAAGATTGATTTTTTGCAACTTGAAACAAAGCTACAGCAAGAAGAATTACAATAGTGGAATCATCATTCTAAACCTGTTTCTGTTCAGAAAATTGAAACAGACTCCCATAAACAGCAAGACACTAATGTTGCAAATTCAGTGCCTAATACAACAACAGATTTACACGCAGATGCAGAAACTTAGTTTGCACTTCCCAAGCCCATCATCAGACCTTGGGAACAACTTGCCCACAACAAGCATAGAACTGGTCTTGGTTATGACAAGGACTTGTCCTTTCATATCCCAGACTACTCAAAACCCATTCAGTTTCAGAGTGTTGGATTCATTCATGACAGTTCACCTACTCTTCATGATAGTTCAGCTTCAGCTGTTCCAGACTCTGCCCCTCTTCCACAACAACAACAACTGCAACAAATCGTGAAATGTCAACACTGTGACTGAGTTGGCCATCTGAAAGATCATTGTTTTGATCTTCATCCATGTAAGCACTATCATAAAACCAATCATTCTTCACACAAATGCTTAAGAAACAAACATCCTGCTTAAGAAACAAACATCCTTCAAGAACAAAGATTCATCTTGGATGGATTGCTTCTTCGCAATGGGCATCAACAGCCAAGAAGATATTCCAAACACATGTCAGAACTTGTTCCAGAGTATTGAAAAGCATTGCAGCTGATTTTTCTCCATCATCTCACCTTCTATCTGACAGGGGGGAATGATGGTCATCTACAAGCTTCAAAGCCACATCAAGTGAGCCTGAGCCACAACCTGCCACACTAGTTTCATAGTTGTAGCCAAAGACAAAGATGCCCGTGAGCATGCCTTCAGTTGGCAATCTGGGACACTTCCTCTAGCAGAAGACTTTAGCTTCTTTCCAGCTTTGGAAGAGTTTCGGGAACAAAATTGAGAAACACTTCTTCTAAGCAGAAGAGTCCAGCTTCTTCATAGCTTTGGAAGAGTTCCAGGAATTGCATTAAGCATTCCAGAGTTGTTGGTCATCCTTAAACCATCACAGGATGAGACTTCCCTTTTCAGGTTGAAGTTCTCCCTTTTATGCGGGGTGAGACCTCCCTTTATTGGTTGAAGGTTTCCCTCTTCAAATCAATAGGAGCACTTCCTCTAGCAGAAGATTTCAGTTTCTTGCCAGTTTTGGAAGAGTTCCGAGAACTGCACTAAGCGTTCCAGTGTTGGTGGCCATCCTTAAACCACCGCCCTTTATACCAACATTTCAGAGAGCACATTCAGCCTAGTGCTGCTGTGCATTTTTGCACATTTTATATTACAGCTCTCTTCTTGGACTCATACATAACCCTTCGGATTAAGGGGGGGAATGTTGGACACCTAATCCTCAATGGGTTAGTGTGGAAGCCGAATGGACAAAGTAGTCTAAGAGACCTTGGGATGTGAAACCCAAGAGTCACATATTGTACTATAAATGTCTATCAATTGTTAATAAAAAATGAACTTGCATGACTTATCTTTCCTATTGCTCTCGCTCCCCATGTGTGTTTAACACTCTTCATGTAAACGCATCTCCAATTCATCATTCTACGTTTGAATATTATGTTTCTTTTGCTTCAGTTCCTCCATGGCCTCTTCTGTGGCTTTCAATTGAAGTTGTAACCGCTCCTTTTCCTCTATTTCTTTCTATAGAGTTTCATACACAATTTCCACTTTCTTGGAAATGTCGAGCATGGTCTTGCACATCGCTCTTTCATCCTCTATCATTGCATGTTCCATTGTTCACGCTGCAATTCACATACATGTAAAGACCACTATGATACCACTTGATCCAGGTCTGTGCGTGACTAAGGACCCTTCAAAGGCCTTTTACTTTTATGACATGTGAAATTGCATTTTATAATAACATTAATGAATACATCTGCATGCAGAAAAGAAGAGGGACATAACAATCATCAACACATGAAAACATAAGATGTTGATAACGGAGTTCGTCCAAGAGCGACTACATCTTCGGGCCCCAGTGTCAATATGGTGGAGGCTACTACATTAAGTGTTTTCAATAATGGTGATGTACACAAGAGATGATGTCGCGATCATACAAGGAGAAATTCCCTCATGTAGGAATGGCTCTAGGAGATATTCCACAACCAAAATTCTCAATCAACCTCCTATCAGTAGGACACAAAAGCATGCATGGTGAGAATCCGGCCAACATGGCACAAAAGGGATGTCAAAACAAAACACATACATGATGACAACAAGAGTATCCCAGCAACATACAACAAGGGATCTCAAAGCATAACATGATGAGTTATGACAACAAGTATGCCATAGAGAAGATTCCGCATCAAATCAGAAAGGAATCATGACATGTAATAAATAAGATCCTACCTCCATATCAATCAAGGATCCATGCAACATAATGGAATAAGAAGAAGTATATAAATAATAATCATATACCTCACACCATGGGCCATATGAAGAAGTGGATGTTCATAAAACAATCCATGGTGAATACGTTGTTCACATTATCGATGCGCAGACACAACCCACTACCAATCTGTCACAGCCTCACTACGAATCACCATATGAAGAAGTGGGGCATCTAAAATAGTTGTCAATAAGTTGAATCTCACTAAAACATCGATCTCACAACATCAATTTGCAAGAAGAATCAATCAAAATATGAATCTATCACAAGAAGAAGAATTGAGCATAAAGAGAAGAATCGAGCAAAGAGAGAATAATTTCTCTGTACTGTCAGCTCTGTAGCTCGCTGGCTATTTGACTCTATAGCACTCTGGCTTATGTCACTGCAGCTCTATGATTTTCCTGAATTTCAAGCGCTCTCTGGTTTCATGCTTCTTTATGGCTCTACGGCTCTACGAAGTTCAAGCGTTGCTTTGACTTCTCTGCGTAATTCACAACATTGTCAAGCTATCTTTGTCGCGTAGCCTCTCACCTCAATTCTCTGGCACTCAAGCTCTCGGGCCTCTTCATGCACGTAGGCTATCAGACATTCCTCTTTTCAGCCTCAACTCTCTGCCATGCAACCTCTTCGCCTTTGTCAAGCAGGCTTTCACCTTCTCCCTGTCTCGGCTCTTTGTGTCCATTGTGTTTTATAACACGTTTGGGGACAACGCTGCTTAGAAATTGGAGTTTTTTTGCCATAATAGAAGTCGTTTGAATAGAAGCATCAGTCGTGCAACAAAATCCTCTGAAATGGCCTTTTTTTTATTAAAACAAAAATACACAGGAACACTGAAAACATTGGAGATTCTGACCAAAATCACAAAAGACCGGACTTCAAAAGATAGTAAATCGGCCCTATATACCCTATCAGGTCCGCCTTACTCACTTATTATATCATATAGTGGATTTGGCCAAAACCAAAAATACACAGGATTACACTAAAAAATTCTGAATTCCCGGATCTTAGATTTTATCAAATCGGGCTTATAATTCCCATCGGGCCCGCGCCTAATTGCTTATCGCTATTGCTTCTACCAATAGCCCTGTATATTGGGGAATCGGTGATCACCGATTCACCGATTTGCTGATCATTCCAGTCGCCGATCGCCGATATCAACAATTGCTAATCGCAGTCACTACGGCCCAAGGTCCTGGTCCTAGATATTTTGCCAACCCGATCCACCGATCCGACACTCCATCACCAATTCGCAAGTGCCGATATCGCCAATCCCTTATTGAATAGCGCTAATATCGGCCATCGCTTGCCTCCAATTGCAATTTTCCTTTTAAAGGCTTAAAACCCATTTTTTTAAAGGAAAATGCCTCATTTTCCTAAGGAACAAAGAAACCTTCTTTTCGTGATAAATTCATCATCTGGACTAGGATTGAAGTGCCATTCACATCATTGGAATCAGGAGGATGTGATCTACATTCTGGTCCTAGGTTGACATCATTCTGAGCACTTTGATTTGTGAGCGTTCATGAGCCTTCCTTGTCCTATGTGTCTTTCTATAGCCACCTAGATCAGACAGGCAGTGGGTGCCTACCCTTCTTGTATCCACAATTTCTTTAGTCAGTGGAGGCAAGGATGCTGACAACATCTACCTAATTTTTTGGAGGAGTGAAGCCTATAGTCACTACTTGGTCAAACTCTCTGGTTGACGAGTGAGAGACTTGATGGATTGGATTGTGGGTAGTGCAAATTGAGATGGCTTCTTGGGAAACTTCTGTGTTGTTTTGGGTGACAGTCAGCTATGTCGATTTGAGGTTTGTACAATGCACACTACCTGGGAGGAAGCTTCAAGATTTGCGCAATTCTGGGCAGCATTACTTGGTCACTAAGGGTTGAGACTATGCAGTGTAGCTCAGTGGAGGTCCATCTGATTGAGGGTGGTCTGATCGATAGATCTTTGGAAAAATGGTTAAGTGTGTGAGCGAGTGAACTCATGTATACATGACCTTGAAACCACACACTCAACATGACTTGATGACAAGACATCTCGAACCAAAACTTTGGATAGATCTTCGGACAATTGTGACAACACTTGTGTGATAGTGCTTACAACATTGTGTGTGAGTGCGATATATGTTTACATAGTGAACACAACTCAAGCACAAACCTTCAAAATCACCAGAACAAGGTCGTAAGCATGACATAGCAATCAACATACCGAAGATTATAGTTGGTCAAACAAGCGAAAAGGAAGCAAGAAATGTAGAGGAAACACATGAAATAACTTTTTGTGTTTATGCACATGCATGTTATTGAGGGCAGGATGATATGATAATGACAAGCAATCTTGCAAACTCAACTAAGGGGTGTACCTTGAAAGGTGCTATTTACTTACCATACTTACCCTCGAGATGATCATGCATCTGGCGGAGTTTGCATGTGGTCCTAATATGTTTCCATTACTTGGTCTCTTGGTCCTTCTCCTCGACTCCTTGGGAGTGATCTCAACATTTCACCTTTCCTGTAGTCACTGAACGATGGATCAATGCAATTTCAGTGGGAAGTGATTGCTGCTAGGATGAGGACATGGGGGGGCCATTTGCGCAAGTTCTGAATTCAATATATACATGGCAGCTTGGACAACACTACGCATTTTTTAGGCACAAGACACTATTGTGGGATGGGAATCCTGGGAGGACACCTCTACATAATTTCAGAGTGCAGTGCAGCCTGGGTAGTTGAGAGGCAATACTGCACAGTTTCTAGGTGCAAACTAGACTAAGCAGCTGAGGGACAATACTACACAATTTCTATTGACAATGGGTTCTCACTGGGGAAGCACACTAGAGGAAACCATTGTGTAGTTTTGGATGCCAAGGGATGTTGGGGTCTCTGCGCATTGTCGGGTTTAGTATGCAAGGGAGGAAGCTTGATGGTTGGAGAAGAAAAGTACAAAGTTCTAGGAAGCTGGATGAGGCTAGGTTTCCTAGGAAATGGCTAAGTGTGATATCAGTGACACATATCTAAACAATGATAGTACTTGACTGTGATCACACACGGACACTTAGTGACACAACGTAGACGATCCAGAGTTCATAAGACATACTTTTCTTGATGCAACAACCTTTGTGACAAGAGTGCATGAAGTGAGTATGAAACATGTCTATGTGATGACAACCACTCATATGCACACAATTCCCTTGAAGCAAAACAAAACTCCCTTTGTATGCCAAACAATAACCCCTATGCCCAAAGGTGACACGTGTTGCATAAAGGTGACAACATGAACAATTCTTAATATCAAGGAGGGGAAGCTTGAGATCATTAGTTTACCAACAGGTGACCAAGGACGATAAATCGCATGATCCAAGGTAGGCTCTGAAATTTTCATGCATACCAAAATGTTGGAGGGTGGTTGTAGACGTTACAACAAAATCCATTATAAACTCTCCTATCATCAACGAAGACTTCTATGGACCCTAGTTTACATCATGCACCCAATGTACTGGGGCTACATCAAATATATACAAAATAATACACGACTTGGACTTCCATTAATTGATACATAGCTAATGACAAAACATACTAGACAACATGGGTCTCTCCATGAGCAATATGCTAACAAGATAGAACAATAAAAATACATGGCTTTTACATTTTCACACAATGGTGCTCTCTTCTATACATGCCCAAAACATGAAATAACATGAGTACATGGCATCAATGAGAAATAATATATGCTCCATATAGCGGCAACAATAACAAATAACAATGCTATATATGACATGTGCATCAAAGATATGTCCTCCATAAGTAGATATATAGTCTCTCAATGAGTAGCAACAACATAACATCATCAAATACATATCCTCATCATGAGCAACAAAAGTCTCTCCATAAATAATAAGGCATATGAATCAAAATGACAACCATATGAATATCCAACACATCATAAATAACAACATTCTCTCTCTCTCTCTCTCTCTCTCTCTCTCTCTCTCTCTCCATGCATTAGCAACATATAATTCATCCATTTCAAACATATCAGCAACATACATGATTCATCTAGATGTGAAAACAGAAGCAATGAGGTACATATACTCTAGATGAGCCAACTCTAACACATCATCAAATCTCCATGGCAAAAACAAGTATAATAAAGCATGTGATAACAATGATCTAGCAATGAAAACATTAGTAGCATGCCACGTTTTCCATGCAAGCATACTATCTCATCCAACTAGCAATGTATGGTAGCAGCAATAAAAATCATCTTACATCAAATAAATGTCTAATGCATATGCATAATGAACTCCTCCATAATGAACAAAATTCCAACACTCTGCAAGTCCATTTGGAATCACAAATGTTCCCCCTGAATGTGTGATCCTCCATCACACCTTGACCATGTGTATAAGACCGCCATGTGGTTGTCATACCTCCAAAAACATCAACAATAACTCAACATGTAGTTGCTCCAATAAACGTGAGTAATAGTATAGTTGATCTAACTAATCAATAAACTGAAAGAAAATAGATCAAAAATAAAAATACACTTCAAACCCCATGAACTCCCCCTGAACTCATGCATCCCCTACAATATGAAAATTTGTCTTCATGAACTCTTTCTGATATGGCTACATAATTAAAGATTTTCATGCAACCCATGATGCAACCATATTCTCCCTCTGAGACCATGCAGGCCTCAGTTTTTTATGGGAATTCCTTGCTGCTCTTTTCTCCTCCATACTTGCATTTGTTTATGCTTCTTCTTCTTGTGCAATTGTCCTTGCATATTCTCCTCTTTTTGATCGGATTTCTTATAACATATAGGTTGTCACGCGGAATGAGTCAATCTTGCGGACAAGATAGACCTTCCTAGAATCTAAATAAGACCTAATGACAAACAAACCAACCAGACACTATCTTTCTCTAAATGTTCTTTATAAATAATGGCAAACAAATGTGTTTAAGGCCTACCTTATGTCCAACGCAAGTTTGGGGATGCCTTTTCTCCTTTGATCCATGTAAGTTCCTTTGTCGCGAACCTGCAAACACAAAACATATTTAACATGAAAGTCAAGGAGTCCATGAAACAAATAACATGAGATACTTGTTGAGAAAAATGAGCTTGTTTGTATTAATTCAAAAGAAGAAGAACTTTACAACCATCGCCTTGACGCTGTACAAGCTCCTCCCAAGGTCCAACAAGAAGTCTCCTCTACTTTGACAAGCTTCACTCACTCCCCAATGAAGCCAAAAAGATATGTGATCTCTCCTCTTAAGCTCAAATAGGAAGTCTTGATTTCACTAGCATTTACCCTCAAAAGTTCAGCTTCTAACCTCCCCAGCCACTGACCCAATGCCTCAATTTATAGTGTAATGGAGA
>APFE030003553.1:0-25344 GCA_000404065.3 Pinus taeda
TCCTCTTCTTCATCACATTGGTGCCCCTCTTCTTGTTCTTGTTTTTCTTCCTGGTTCATTCTCTTCTCTACTTCCTCTTCTTCATCACATTGGTGCCCCTCTTCTTGTTCTTGTTTTTCTTCCTGGTTCATTCTCTTCTCCAGTTCCTCCTTTGGTTGTTGCTCCTCTTCTTCATCACATTGGTGCCCCTCTTCTTGTTCTTGTTTTTCTTCCTGGTTCATTCTCTTCTCCACTTCCTCCTTTGATTGCTGCTCCTCTTCTTCATCACGTTGGTGGTGCTTCTCTTCTTTATCACATTGGTGCTCCTCCCCTTGTTCTTGTTCTTCTTCCATGTTCATTCTCTTCTCCACTTCCTCCTCTGGTTGCTGCTCCTCTTCATCAAGTTGGTGCTCCTCCTCGTGCTCTTGTTCGTCATGTTGACGTGGAGGAAGAGATGCTGGCCTTCTTAAAAATAATTGCCATCTTTCTTTTCTTAAAGTAAATTCATCTAACAATGATGTCTTCCAAACGTAGTTCTTGAAAATGTGCAACATTTCTTGTCCTTTCTCTATTTCCACCTGCAAAATACAAACCTCAACTTTAGATTTCTTTCTTTTCTCTATTTCCAC
The DNA here is from genome assembly GCA_000404065.3 of Pinus taeda. Taxonomy (NCBI): domain Eukaryota; kingdom Viridiplantae; phylum Streptophyta; class Pinopsida; order Pinales; family Pinaceae; genus Pinus; species Pinus taeda. The sequence continues at coordinate 609 of APFE030003553.1, forward strand.
TTGAAAACTATAAACTAAGTTATAAAGTTTTATATATATAAACTAAGTGACTGACTTGTTGAACGTCTCGACTGGCTGTAATGGATTGATTTCCATCGTTGTCCAAAGCAATATGGCGAACTTCTCTGAATGGAACATCTTTAATAATGTGCCATTTCACAGGAAATCTACCCCTCCAATCCCAAAATTTTGCGTTGGCTTCAAAATCTACAGGGCCAACCATTTCAGCGACCCCGCAGAAATTTTTGCTTCCGTTAATCTGCATTTCCACCAACAAACGATGTATTTTTGTATATATCCCTATAAGTTTTCAATAAAAATTAGATGGAAAAAAATAACATGGAATATTTCGATTAAAAATATGATATTGTGTAAATATTCTGATCTAATTCATGTTTTTCAGATTATACAATATTCTCAAAATAGTTAAATTCAGTAAAAAAAAAAAAACAACATATACTTAAAAATTATGAAAATAAAAAAACTAACCGAAAAAATTAAAAAAACATGACCACAAGGCGAAGCAGTACTATTGCCAACTCCTTGGTTGTTCTGCTCCCCATGGGTTTCAGCATAAGCTGCATCTAGAATGTGATTCCCCCTCCAAGTGCTTGTCCACACTCCATGTCTAATACTCCTTAGCAAATGCTCCTTGCTGCAAGATTTGATTACAAAATATTTTGCAACCTCATATTCAGTGATAAATTCTGGAAGGTTGTACTCATCAGGAACACCTCCACCTAGGGTTCTTTGTTCGCGTATTCTGCTATATCGCGGTCCAATGCAGATATCTTCGTCTAATATTTCCATGGTTGTGAATGTGGGTGGCCTTCTTTCCATACGTCCACCACCCACACGCCCATTTCCTCTCGAATCGAATCTCTCAGCTGGTTGCAAGTGGGGTGTCTGCAGTGGTGGTCGTTGTCCTGCTGACTGTAACTGATAAGAGCGAGTGCCATTATTATAATAAGAATAACTAGAGACAGGAGCGGTATGGGCATTAGAATAATCTCCACGCATATTCATGATACTCACACCTCCAAATCCATTTATATTTATATTCACATTAATTGCTGCAGATTGTGCTGGCCGTGCATAGTGGATGGGATTATTGGAAAAATTGGGTGCAAAATAAGGGTATCCTGATTCATAACATCCATATGCATGAGATCTGCCGTATCCATATCTGTTATATCCATTAGGGAGTCTTTGCCTTGGTGTCTGCTGTGGCATCATCATATTAGGGTGTGTGAGTTAGTATTCGTTACGTGAACATCAGAAGCATTGTTAAATCTTGGTTCACGTCTATCATCACCATCACCAACACCAGTTTGTCGATGTTCCATTAGAGTTTGCGTTAAGTAGATCTAGACGAATCAAATACGAATCTCCGCGAAAACTTGTCTTCTGCGATTCTAAATCACTCTAAAACTTTATCCGGCTGATAATCACAGAACTTTAAAATTGGCGAACTCAAAAAGAGATAAGTATGATAATTAGATCCACAGTACCTAAAACTAGTATCAAATTACCTATTTATATCTATCTGGGCGATTTTCTATTGTGAGTTGGCTTAAAATACACTCTTCCACTCTCCATCACGATGGTGGTTCAGGTTGACGATGGAGTGCCGGGCCTTGGGTGAAAAGATGGCGAGAATGGGGTGTGAAAAAGTATTCGAAATATATTTTTTCAATATTCCTTACCATGGGGTTGGGTAAAAAAGTGATGAGGGCAGGGGTGTGAAAGTGTATTTTTTTCAATATTCATTCTCCACGTATGTATAAAATTTACAAAATGGAGATGCCCGGGTTGGGTGAAAATGCCGTGAAAGTGGGGCGGGAAAAAGGTATCTGAAATACTTTCTTTCAATACCCATCCCTTGAAAAACTGATGGGCTTGTGAAAGAGATTTTTGAAATACTTTATGGTTCAGGTTGACGATGGAGTACTTAATGGGCGAAATTAAAATGTATTTTTTTGAGATTTTTGAAATATTTTATGGTTCAGGTTGACGATGGAGTACTTAATGGGTGAAATTAAAATGTACTTTTTCATCTCCACCTATTTAAAATGCACATTTTCACACTCTATTCTGCCACACCATCATGCATGAAGTAAAAAGGGTGAAACAATGGCCATGTAGTCCTTCTGCATAAAAATAAAAATAAGTATTCCCCATTCACCCTCATGCCTCATGTGGCCAACTCTGATGCACACATTACTCTATCCTCATGCATGAGGGTGGGGCCATAGGGGTGAAAAGGTATATATCAAATATGCGGGGATGAGAGATTGCAATGTAAATGCACTCTTTTGTTTTCCACCCTTCCCCTCATCCTCTAAAATAAATTAAAAATAAATAACCATTAAGCATTGGCCTTTTTTAATTCCCTTCCTAATTTTTCAGAAAGATGGTTAGAAAGGTTGTTCATTTAATTATCAACCAAGGGCTGGTATAAGAGTTGTGAACTATCATGCATTGTTTGTGTGAGAAAAAATGTTCAAGGAGTGATTTGGGTGTTATTTTTTAGTTACAGGAGAAGAAATGATGATTTCAAAAGGGAGTATTCAAATACTTCAGGCTAAAACTAAGTAATTGGTGCCTCATAATAATGTTGAAATAGCAGTATTGCAAGAAATAAGCTCAACAGAAAAATAAATAAATCACTCTAATTGGATAGTAAATGAACTTATCTGTAGATAGAATCATCATCATCACATCAACACATGAAAACACTAGATATAGATGGAAACCCTTATGAGAGAAAACCAAAAATATTTTTATCTTATTCAATCTTTGATTACATAAATTTATAGGCACGATCACCCAAAATAGATTTTTAGGCACCAACCCCAAAATAGATTTGTAGACACCAACCTGTTTTAGGCTACAACCTGATTGAGGCACCAACCTCTAAAATGTGCAAGCACAGACTTGTTGTAGGGCCCACCCTGATTGAGGCACCAAACTCTCAAATATGCAAGCATCAACTTGTTGTGGGCTCCAACCTGATTGAGGCACCAACCTCCTTCACCAAAACATAGTGGATCACTCTTCACAATCTTTCAAACTAGATCCACAAGGTCAACACATTAAACATTTCTTCCAAAATTGATCATATCAACAAAGCTTCAACCAATTCTTCAAGCATCAATAGTATCTTATTTTTCAGTTCTTGTATTGACACTAAACATGTCCATATGGACCATAACATTTTAACAATAATGAAGGACACAAAGCTTCATGTCCTTAAAAACATCTCTTCATGAATTTTCATGTCCCCTTTCCAAATTACAATAAAATTATAGTCATTTCCCCTTTTCTAAAAAACACATATTGACCCTCAAATTAACGCATCAAACATTATGAAAGATTTTTATGTGACTCTAATGTATCCATCACAATGTATTTTTTAGTCGACTTTTCGAGCGAGCAAGTGTGGCTCATCATCAAGGCATTTCACTTTTTCAGTCCACTGTCTACAAAGTGCACATTTCTAGTCCACATTTGACAAAACATGTTTGTTCATTCTGTCAATTTTTTTTACATAATGCACTCTTGAGGGAAAAAATAATTTCGGCATTGTCGACCAAACTCACACCTGTGACCTCTCTTGAACCAATCAAATTCATTACGAATTCATCTATCATGTAAATTTCAAACAGCAAGAATATATTAATCTTGGAATTCATTCAGATCGAATTTGAGAGAGAGCCAATTTTTCTTTTGGGCTAAAACACAAAGTGATACCACACTGATAAAACCAAAAGGTATGCCTTCAAGCATAAACATACATCATATATGTCTGAAAGCAAAATTGTTCTTGGAACAGAACCAATTAATTCTTTGGGCTTAACCACTAAGCCACATCGTGTGTATATGTCTCAGCCCCAAACTTGAAATCATATTTAGCCATTGATTTATGTCATGTATGTATGTCTCAAAAAAGAATTGAACCTATTCTTAACCATTGAGCCACATCATATATGTCTCGAACCAAATAGAGATGAGCATGCCTTGGGGCCTACGCCAAGGTCCATCTTGCGGACAAAATCAATACATAATTGAGCTTAGGCAGGAGCCAATGCACCTTCGATACTACCATACACAAAATAAAACCAATATGCCTTCGACTTCATCATATATGTATCGGCACAACCAAAACCAATGCACCTTTGTGATTTACCATATATGTCTCGGAACAACTAGAACCAATATTGCTTCAAGCTTTACCATACAAAAAAAAACCAATACGCCTTTGAGCTTCACCCTATATGTATTGACATAACCAAAACCAATATGTCTTTGGGATTTACCATGTGTGCCTCAAAACAATTAGAACCAATATGCCTTTAAGCTTTACCACGAGTTACACCATGTATGTCTCAGTCTAGATAGAGCCTCCAACCCTCACCATGCACTGTAAACCAAATAGATTAATCGATGATTGATTTCCCATATTAGGATCGCATCCATGCACACACACACATATGTGTGTGCTTGGTTGGAGCTGAGTAGATTTGAAACTTGGGTCGATGGAAGTTTTAATTTTGGTGCTTGTGTAGAACCTTTTGTGTGACCTTATTTACCACCTAGATTATGACCATAGTAGCCCCTAGGGCTTACAAAATCCTCCATACGACCGTGTCATGTGACCTAGACCTTAGGAGTACATGGCTCATTCGATGTTGATGTAAACGTGACATAATAATACTACATGGAACTTTCTTAGTGGTGCACGAAGGGCTATATTTCCAAAATTTGATATATCTAATAAGAGAAAAGCTTATGTAGTTATGATATAACAAAGTTTGTACAGGGAAATTGATAGGGGGCTTTGTTTGGTTTGTGGGATCATGGGCTCAACCCCTAATGACTAACTATTTTTTTTGAAAGGGAGATATTCCTCTGTCAGAAGGTGCAATTTGTCACATTGTTGGAAATTCCAAGTTGTTAAGCCAAAAAGGATCATTTTGTATAGCACACCTTGAAAGTGCCATTATGTTGAACAATTAACATTTATAATGTGTTTTTGGGTTTTCTAAGCTTCAAATTTAATTCTGGAAAAGGGGAAATGGCAATCATATCTTTGTGAACTTTCAGGGGGACATCAAGAGTCATGAAGGCATGTTTTTGGGTATCAAAAGTTATATTTCTCTTGATATTATGTTCCTAGATTTATAGGTAGGCTTTGGGGTCTATGAGAAGGTTTTGTATGCATGATAAAAACGAGATATTGGAAAGATGTTATGATTGCAGATTGTGACAGAAATGATATGATCACTTTGTAGAGACATATATTTGTTTTAGTGCTTATGGATCTAGTTCAAAATATTGTGAAAATTGGCCTACATTAGTTTGAATAAGGATGTGGTTGCCTCCATCGAGGTTGGTTCCTCAATCAAGTTGAAGCCTACTACAAGTCGGTGCTTGCATATCATCAAGGTTGGTGCCTCAATCAAGTCATAGCTTACTACAAGTTGGCTCTTGCACATTTTGGTGGTTGGTGCCTCTAACAGGCTGGTACCTGCAAATTTAATTTTGGGGGCTAGTGCCTTCAGTAGGTTAGCGCCTACAAATATATGTAATCAAAACGAAAGAAGATAAAAAAATATTGGTTTTCTCCTGCAAGGTTTTCCACATACATTAAGTGTTATCTTATGATGATATGTTTTTTTCTTCAGATCCACCCTAAAGGGATCACATCCCATCGGCTTATTAGCAGAGCCTAACCCTAAGGGCATCAAGGAAAATTGATCCCATGACCTCCCATTATTGAGGTGCTTTAGCAATGAAAACTCAATCAATTTGAGCTAATCCTCAAGGAAAATGATGTGATGATGTTATTTAATAATGCATGATTAAGTTTACAGTGTTAATTGATTACTAAATTGAGTAAATTGATAAAAATTGGTCATTGCACTTATTCACCCCCTTCTCATTGTATTTGGGTCCATTGAGTGGGCGTGTTACTAGTGACATTCTAGTGTGCAAATCCCAAGTTTTATGACTTGCAGTAAAGAAAAATTGATACTAGTGCTAATGGTGAAAGGAATTATGATTCACTTTTCACATTATATGGACGTCATGCTATAGATATTTCATATATTTTGTTTTCAAGGAATTGGATGAATGCATTGGTGGACTTCATGGTTTTAGTTGTTGCGGAGGCATGTAGGAAAAGTAAATATGGAGTTATGAATGATACAGACTAGTGGACGTGGAGGGCGTGGTTGCAGTCATGGGTTCGTGGATCAAGCAACGGTGAAGTCACAAAGGCACTATGAAACCCTACATTGCACATAGTTATGGAGATCATGAGGCTTAGAGCTTGTTAACGTGAGAGGATGGGTCAAGACAACGACTAGGCTAAAGTGGTCTTCATGGTTTTGTAGCTGTTGTGGAGGCATGCATGAAAAATAAAAATGGAGTTATGAATGATACAGACTAGTGGACCTATGGGGCATGGTTGTGGTCATGGGTTCATGGATCTAGCAGCAGTGAAGTTGCAAAGGCACTATGAAACCCTACATTGCACATAGTTACAAAGATCATGAGACTTAGAGCTTGTTAACGTGAAAGGATGCATCAAGACAACAACCAGGTTAAACAAATAAAAATAAAAATTATTAATTATTATAATGGAATTAATTATGGCATGTAAATGGACGTATTGTTGTAAGATTTGGTAAAGCATGCATACATGTGGGAAATCATGGGTACAATCTAGGTTTGGCCTAGGTGATAAGGGGATGTCAGGTTAACTTATACCTTGGTATAAAATGTGGGGGGGTAAGGGCTAGAGTGAGTGGGGTTGTCTCACTTAGCAATTTTGGTTGAATTTATTCAAGGAACCCCAAGTCAAGTTTCAGGGGTGAATTGTTAGGTAAAATTGACTTGGGTTTAGAGTCAAGGTTTACCAAGTTAAACAATGATGGTTTTGGGGTGCATGGTAATGTGTACCCATGGTTTTCTTCTCATGGTATTGCATGTAATGGAGCCTTTAAATGGCTGGAAAGACTTCATTGTAAGGTAGGCCAGGGAGGTGAACAATGAAAGCTCGAGGTTTTAGCCAAGGCTAATGAAATTTTATTAGCGTGGGTTTTTCCTTGAAGTTCAGGTTTTTCCCGATAAAGTATAGTGTTCATATTGTATTGTTTACATGTTTTGTTGTTGGTTTTTATTCCTCTCGATAAATTTTTTTAAATATAATTTTTCTCTTGAGTTAAAATCTTAACACTCACAAAGCAGGAACTAGACTAGGATACAATAATGAGGTGGTTGATAGTCACCCTAACACTTCACCTCTTTCGTTTTAGTGGAAGATCACCACAAGGGAGGCTTCCCTATACATATATGACCTAAAAGCCTTCTATGGAAATAGGTTAAGGTGATTTCTGTGAATAATGTAATTCTTAATTGTATTAGGGAATAATTCTTTAAGGAGCAATGAACCATAAATTAAGCCTATAAAAGAGTGGTTCAAACTTAGGGTTTCAAGATATGATTCAACAAAAGTGCATCTAAGCATACAAGGACAAGGAAAATGTTAGGTAATAAATAGGATATGGTAAACCTTCATCAAGTTGTTATTTGAAGCCTTGTATATAACTAGGGTATTCTAAGGACCTAAATTACCTAAGGTTAATATCATCATCTCTAATGAGCCACTTTTCACCATGAGATATACTAAATTATGAGTTTGTAGGTCAAGCAAGGTGATAGGAGGCCAAGTTAGCTCCGACGTTCCAATAATTCAGGCCCTAGTTGGATGTGTCCCATTCCCTAGCCTTTGCAACCATCCTTGAAAGGTTGAAAAAAGAAAGAAAGAGGAGCAAGGTAAGAGTTTTAATGAATTTTGATCATCAATGGAACCCAATACCTTTCTCTACTTGGGTGATGGATTATTAGGGGTTTAAACCATAGAAATATCAAATTCATGCATGCAATAAGGGGAAACCTTAGTTTCCACTTCCAAAACCTAGCTATATTTTAATGATGGGATAAATTAACTAGAAGTTTGCCCTCTACAAGGTTGTGAGATCCAAAATGGCTAAATAATTAATAGATTTGGAACATTTCAGTGTTCTAATTGAAAAACTAAGAAGCGAAACACAAAACACATGATATCTTAAAAGAAAGGTGCAACCCTTATTTATATTATTATCTAAAAGTAATACATGCTAGAATGATTAATCATGAAATCCCCTTGCCCGATGACATGCACAACTGCTCAACAAGACTAAACGAAACACTGAAGCACAATCGTGGACCGTGAATGGATCCACCATACAATTACACCCATGGGGTTTTCCTCCCTCGGATCAAAATAGAACTAGCCTTGCCGAGTTCTCAATAAAACACAAATGGATAGATGGACTGAGGATGATCCCAATGCCTAGCTCCTACCCCCACTTAAATAGACTTGAGGGTCTCTCTAGAAATATTATTTTATTATTTTCCCTCGAGAAATGAAGGCAAATACTATGGGAAGTTCCCATGGGAGAATACCATGGTAAATACCATGGGTAGATTTTTTCCATTTTGGTCACACCAAGAAAAGGGAATATCACAAATCCTCCTGCCAAAATATTGCTTACCCTCAAGAAATCCAATTCTATCCATAATAGCAGCATTTGTACATTGATACCAAGATCCCATACATATGAGTATGCTATCTCATGCCTCCATGTTAAATGATCCTAAATGGATCCTCTGATCCCTCGACCCCAAAATATCCTTTTGTGAATCCTGATCTCAATAGATTCACATGGATCCTAATGCCACCTAAGTCCTGGGACATGTGGGTTATGATACCATATCAACCCTCCATTATTATCTGTGCCTAAGGGCCCAAGATGCAATATTCCCTTGGTTATGGGTATCCTCCTAGGAAACAACCCATTAATGGAGTTACAACTCATCACCTCTCGCCAATCCATCCCATGGGAAGGATCTGATGTGTGGCTTCCTACACATGGGATAGGTCTATTATGCTAGTGTTTCATGTTTCTCATCTCATGCTACTCCACTTGGTCACCCAATATGATCCATTTTGAGAACTCTACCTTGCTCTCCCTAATGTATAAAGGAGGTTGGTTTTGTTGCAAGCTTTATCTATGTACTCATGTAGAGGGCTTCTCTGGAACTCCCAACTGTATTTTTCATGTTGCCTTGTGATGGATGTTCCTCTACACTAGACATCTTGGTCGCTGACTCAACACATATCCCTGTGAGCCCCTCAATTTTTTTGTTCTCCTGTAAGATGGTGTCTCGGGTTGTCTAGACTCTCTGCTTCAACATCATAAGATGTGTCTTGAAATGTGTGGTCTTTCCCTTAAAGTTGTCTACTGGTGATTCTGGTGCCTTGCTGAATGTCTATGTATTTGTCTGCATCGGATGCTCAACTATCATAACCCTAACTTGAACCTTTGAATAACTCTCCAGAAATAACTCATCATGTATACTATATTTGTCATGTTTTCCCGTGTGATCATGTTCATCATGCTAGTTTATTACTATTGGCTCTTCACTTAATTCTCCTTAAATGTTTTCTCCCTGGCCTTTTCCACAAGTGGGGACAATCTGTTTTCCACCCTCTCTTGATGTCAAACATGGATGTACTAGTGGATTTTTATCTACACCTGATTGCCCATACTCTTTATGGATTTCCTCCTGGATATCTATGGATTCAACTACATCATCACGAGGAATTACCTCCCTTTCCCCATGTACTTTGTCAAGATGACTGATTATTATCGGCTCGTCCTGCAAGTTTCCCTGAAAAACATTGCGTTGTTGCTCAACATCTTTACTTGACGCAGATCCTTCATAGGTTCTCCCTTGAAAACTAGTTAACCCAACTATGAATGAATGCTCATGATGTGGAGTCTCTAATTGTTCTACTCTTGTTGCCTCCTTATCACCTAGGCGTGAATGGTTAAGGGCCCAAGGTCCCTTGCAGATAAAGGATAGTCTTCTCCTCCTTAGCTCATTCTTGATGCAGATTGTGTTCTTTCCTCCTCCATCAATCCTTCTCAAATCCTTCCTAGTCAACACCCTTCTCAACAATTTTATGTTTTTCCTGCCCAACTTCTTGACTATATAACAGGAAATTGGTGATACCTTTGGTTCCTGCCTCCAAATGGTAGCCTCGATTTTGGAATCTGGTAGCCTCGATTTTGGAATCTAGGGGAAAATCTGTGTATAACTATTTTATGTTTTATGCTCTCGACTTTGTTTATTTTATGTTTTTAGAATTCGTATGCAGGTAATTACTTCATGGACAGGTGCCATGGTAAGAGTACCAACTAATGAAAGTCTACTTCCTAAGTATATATATGTAATTGAGGGAGAAATCATGGAGACACGAGCTACCCCTTTCCTTAGCCTGCTTTTTCAACCCATTTGGTGTGCCTTTTACTTATTTTTTATAATGGTTTCTATGTGGTGCGTAGATAAAGGATCAAATATTTATCTTTATGATATAGCATTTGTTTATGCCTTAAGAAGAGTCAATTTATCAATCATCGAGGTTGGAACATGTGAGGGTTCCTTATGAGAGCACAAAGTGCTTAGGAACCAAGTGATGGCCAATGAGGGGAATAGAACTCATGTTGGGATTTTTCCCACACGCTAATTGTTGTCCTAACTATCTTTTGCATTTTAACTTTCATTTTTCCTTTGTTGTGTCAATCTTATATTTTTTCATTATTTTAGTTACATCAACCTCTAGGGAAAATTTTTCTAGTGCTAATCAAGGATGTGGATGTGTGAAGGTGAAACCCAAATGAAGTAAGAATTTTCAACCCAAAGGATGGAAGTGTATCAAGGGAATGATAAAAGATGTTAAGTATTCAACGGGGTAATGAACATGCTACATCAATTCAAATTTCCCAATTAGTTCCCCTTCTATGACCCTAAGGCCTTAGAGGAGGTCCCACTAGACTAGGGCTAAACACGAGCACCACCCCACGCCCCACAGTAAGGTGAGAGAACAACTTTAAAGTAAAGATTGATAGTCATCTATCGCCCCTTTATCCATGTTAAAATGCCCAAAACATTGAGTAGTAGTCCATCTTCGCTCAAGAGGAATTTCAAATGGTGATAGATGCATGATTGGTGCAAAAGGTAAAGGAATGTGGCATATCATCATCAATGAGCAATGTGTAGGGTTGTTGGTTGTTTTTCTTCTATTTTATACCAAAAATTATGAAATTCAAGGCTCTTTTAATAAGATCATGATCCAATTTGATTAGTTTATTCATGACCCCTACACCCACAAAATAGGGTCACCCACAAAATATTATCCTACGCAAATCTATCCAAGAGCCTGACCCCAAGAGTGTCAAGAGATTTGAACCTATGACCTCTCAATAATAGATGTACTTTAACAACGAGCACTCAATCATCTAAACTCACCATCAATGCTTTTTAGGATTTTATATTAATTATATTATTACATGATGAGAGTATGTTTAGGTCTTATTATAATGTTTATAAAAGATGTTAAAATTGATTGACTATATTAAACATACATGTTTATTGATATAATGTTGTTTACTGATATAATGTTATAATTTTAAAAATAAAAATGAATTACAAATACATATACAAAATTCAAAGCTTACTTATACAATTATACTATATTTGCATGGGATTATAGACTACATAAATTCAAAGCTTACTCATACAATTGTACTATATCTATATGGTATTATATCTTACCAAAATATCTTAACATTATTATATATATCACCAAAATATTTTAACATTATCAAAAAATAGAAAACAAAATTATTTTGGTGAAAGAAATATTTTAATTAACCATTATAACAACATCAATCAACTCTAATTAAAGATATTAGAGTATGAAATTTACCCAGAAAAAAATCAAAATCTTATGAATCAAAATCTCTGGTATTTTATAAATTAATGTTTTCTAAAATATATTGTAAATTCATCCAAAGGTAAGATAAAAATTTTAGTATGAATTAATAAAAAGACAATAAAATTTATATTTTAAAATATAATTTTTTTATTACATAAAAGTAGTGAGTGTGGAATCCTGAAAAGGAAAAAGCGAGAGTATGTGATTCTATTGTCCGAATCCATAAAATTAATGGCTAATTTTAGATGATTGTTTTCTTAGGGTTTTTATTTTTAAGGTAAGATACAATGCAACAAAGAAATTCGCTAAAAGGCAAAGATATATAAAATTCTGGTAGGTTAATTAATCAATTAGTGAGTTTAGCCTGTAAATTTTCAAGATATTTAAAAGAAATGAAAGTATCATGCTCAGCTAAACAAAACAAATAGGTAACAACCAAACTCAACACCAAAATAAATTTCAGACTTTACATTATGGAAACATCCCAGCTTTTCACAGAAAGAGGCAGTGAGTTAATCAGCATCCTGGAAGGATCTTCTTGGGCCAGAAAGAGGCAATCGACTAGTGGTGTTCACAGTGGATTCAGTCTCCACTTCTTTTTCTTCTTGCACTTTATTTTCGTTGTTTTCACTTCGATGGTTACTGCATACACTACTATCATTCCTCTCATTCTCAATCTTTCCTCCTATTCCTTGTGCCGCACCTTCTTTCTTCATTCTCTTCCCACTTCCTCTTCTGGTTGCTGCTCCTCTTGTTCATGACGTTAGTGCTCCTCCTGCTGCTCTTGTTCTTCTTGCTGGTTTATTCTCTTCTCCACTTCCTCCTCTGGTTGCTGCGCCTCTTCTTCATCACGTTGGTGTTGGTGCTTCTCCTCCTGCTCTTTTTCTTCTTTCTTGTTCATTCTCTTCTCCACTTCCTCTTCTGCTTGCTGCTCCTCTTCTTCATCACGTTAGTGCTCCTCGTACTGCTCTTGTTCTTCTTCCTTGGTTATTCTCTTCTTCCCTTCCTCCTTTGGTTGCTGCTCCTTTTCTCCTTTTCTTCATCACGTTGGTGGTGCTCCTCTACTTCATCACATTGGTGCTCCTCTTCTCGTTCTTGTTCTTTTTCCTGGTTCATTCTCTTCTCCACTTACTCCTCTGGTTGCTGCTCCTCTTCTTCATCACGTTGGTGCTCCTCCTCTTGTTCTTGTTCTTCTTCTTTATTCATTCTCTTCTCCACTTCCTCCTCTGGTTGTTCTTGTTCTTGTTCTTTATTCATTCTCTTCTCCACTTCCTCTTCTGGTTGTTGCTCCTCTTCTTCATCACGTTGGTGGTGCTCCTCTTCTTCATCACATTGGTGCCCCTCTTCTGGTTCTTCTTCCTGGTTCATTCTCTTCTCCACTTCCTCCTCTGATTGCTGCTCCTCTTCTTCATCACGTTGGTGGTGCTTCTCTTCTTTATCACATTGGTGCTCCTCCTCTTGTTCTTGTTCTTGTTCTTCTTCCATGTTCATTCTCTTCACTTCCTCCTCTGGTTGCTGCTCCTCTTCTTCATCAAGTTGGTGCTCCTCCTCGTGCTCTTGTTCGTCATGTTGACGTGGAGGAAGTGATGTTGGCCTTCTTAAAAGTAATGGCCATCTTTCTTTTCTTAAAGTAAATTCATCCAACAATGATGTCTTCCAAACGTAGTTCTTAAAAATGTGCAACATTTCTTGTCCTTTCTCTATTTCCACCTGCAAAATACAAACCTCAACTTTACATTTCTTTCTTTTCTCTATTTCCACTTGAAAAATATAAACTAAGTTATAAAGTTATATATATATAAACTAAGTGACTGACTTGTTGAACGTCTCGACTGGCTGTAATGGATTGATTTCCATCGTTGTCCACAGCAATATGGCGAACTTCTCTGAATGGAACATCTTTAATAATGTGCCATTTCACAGGAAATATACCCCTCCAATCCCAAAATTTTGCGTTGGCTTCAAAATCTACAGGGCCAACCATTTCAGCGACCCCGCAGAAATTTTTGCTTCCGTTAATCTGCATTTCCACCAACAAACGATGTATTTTTGTATATATCCCTATAAGTTTTCAATAAAAATTAGATGGAAAGAAATAACATGGAATATTTCGATTAAAAAGATGATATTGTGTAAATATTCTGATCTAATTCATGTTTTTCAGATTATACAATATTCTCAAAATAGTTAAATTCAGTAAAAAAGAAAAACAACATATACTTAAAAATTATGAAAATAAAAAAACTAACCGAAAAAATTAAAAAAACATGACCACAAGGCGAAGCAGTACTATTGCCAACTCCTTGGTTGTTCTGCTCCCCATGGGTTTCAGCATAAGCTGCATCTAGAATGTGATTCCCCCTCCAAGTGCTTGTCCACACTCCATGTCTAATACTCCTTAGCAAATGCTCCTTGCTGCAAGATTTGATTACAAAATATTTTGCAACCTCATATTCAGTGATAAATTCTGGAAGGTTGTACTCATCGGGAACACCTCCACCTAGGGTTCTTTGTTCGCGTATTCTGCTATATCGCGGTCCAATGCAGATATCTTCGTCTAATATTTCCATGGTTGTGAATGTGGGTGGCCTTCTTTGCATACGTCCACCACCCACACGCCCATTTCCTCTCGAATCGAATCTCTCAGCTGGTTGCAAGTGGGGTGTCTGCAGTGGTGGTCGTTGTCCTGCTGACTGTAAGTGATAAGAGCGAGTGCCATTATTATAGTAAGAATAACTAGAGACAGGAGCGGTATTGGCATTACAATAATCTCCACGCATATTCATGATACTCACACCTCCAAATCCATTTATATTTATATCCACATTAATTGCCGCAGATTGTGCTGGCCATGCATACTGGATGGGATTATTGGAAAAATTAGGTGCAAAATAAGGGTATCCTGAATCATAACATCCATATGCATGAGATCTGCCGTATCCATATCTGTTATATCCATTAGGGAGTCTTTGCCTTGGTGTCTGCTGTGGCATCATCATATTAGGGTGTGTACCGGTTCCACCATTAAAGCCAGAGTTAGTATTCGTTACGTGAACATCAGAAGCATTGTTAAATCTTGGTACTGAAGAATACTGAATCACTTCACGTCTATCATCACCATCACCAGCACCAGTTTGTCGATGTTCCATTAGAGTTTGCGTTAAGTAGATCTAGACGAATCAAATACGAATCTCCGCGGAAACTTGTCTTCTGCGCTTCGAAATCACTCTAAAACTTTATCCCGCTGATAATAACAGAACTTTAAAATTAGCGAACTCAAAAAGATAAGTATGATAATTATCCACAGTACCTAAAACTAGTATCAAATTACCTATTTATATATATCTGGACGATTTTCTATTGTGAGTTGGCTTAAAATACACTCTTCCACTCTCCATCACGATGGTGGTTCAGGTTGACGATGGAGTGCCACCTTTTACTATGCATAAACATAAAAATATGCGTATGCCGGGCCTTGGGTGAAAATATGGCGAGGATGGGGTGTGAAAAAGTATTCGAAATATATTTTTTCAATATTCCTTCCCATGGGGTTGGGTAAAAAAGTGATAAGGGCAGGGGTGTGAAAGTGTATTTTTTTCAATATTCATTCTCCACGTATGTATAAAATTTAAAAAATGGAGATGCCCGGGTTGGGTGAAAATGCCGTGAAAGTGGGGCAGGAAAAAGGTATCTGAAATACTTTCTTTCAATATTCATCCCTTATTTGAAAAACTGATGGGGCTTGTGAAAGAGATTTTTGAAATACTTTAAAGTTCAGGTTGAAGATGGAGTACTTAATTGGTGAAATTAAAATGTATTTTTTCATCTCCACTTATTTAAAATGCTCATTTTCACACACTACCCTGCCCCACCATCATGCATGAAGAGATAGGAAGAGACTATGAAGGTGGGTGGGGTATACCTTTATTTTCTTTTCTATTATGCATGAGGGTGGTAGTGAAAAGGGTGAAACAATGACCATGTAGTCCTCATGCATAAAAATAAAAATAAATATTCCCCATTCACCTTCATGCCTCAAGTGGCCAACTCTGATGCACACATTACTCTATCCTCATGCATGAGGGTGGGGCGAGATAGGGGGTGAAAAGGTATATATCAAATATGTGGGGATGAGAGATTGCAATGTAAATGCACTCTTTAGTTTTCCACCCTTCCCCCCATCCTCGAAAATAAATTAAAAATAAATAAACATTAAGCATTGGCCTTTTTTAATTCCCTTCCTAATTTTTCAAAAAGATGGTTAGAAAGGTTGTTCATTTAATTATCAACCAAGGGCTCGTATAAGACTTGTGAACTATCATGCATTGTTTGTGTGAGAAAAAATGTTCAAGCAGTGATTTGGGTGTTATTTCTTAGTTACAGGAGAAGAAATGTTGATTTCAAAAGGGAGTATTCAAATACTTCTACAAGGTCACCAAGGCTAAAACTAAGCAATTGATGCCTCATAATAAGTTTGAAATAGCAGTATTGAAATAAATAAGCTCAATGGAAAAATAAGTAAATCACTCTAATTGGATAGTAATTGAACTTATCTATAGATAGAATCATCATCATCACATCAACACATGAAAACACCAGATGTACACGGAAACCCTTATGAGAGAGAACCACAAATATTTGTATCTTCTTCAATCTTTGATTACATAAATTTACAAGCACCATCACCCAAAATATATTTTTAGGTACCAACCGCAAAATAGATTTGGAGACGCCAACGTGTTGTAGGCTACAACCCAATTGAGGCACCAACCACTGAAATGTGCAAGCATAGACTTGTTGTAGGACCCGACCTGATTGAGGCACCAACCTTTCAAATATGCAAGCATCGACTTGTTGTAGGCTCCAACCTAATTGAGGCACCAACCTCCTTCACCAAAACATAGTGGATCACTTTTCACAATGTTTTAAACTAGATCCACAAGGTCAACACATTAAACATTTCTGCCAAGTTTGATCATATCAATAAAGCTTCAACCAATTCTTCAAACATGAATTGTATCTTATTCTTCATTTCTCTTATCGACACTAAACATGTTCATATGGACCATAACATTTCAACAATAATGAAAGACACATAGCTTCATGTCCTTAAAAAGATGTCTTCATGAATTTTCATGTCGCCTTTCCAAATCACAATAAAATTCTTGCCATTTCCCCTTTAAAAAAAAAAAAAAAAAACTAATTTGGCCCTCAAATTAACCCATCAAACATTGTAAAAGTTTTTTATGTGATTCTTCTAGATCCATCACAATGTATTTTTGAATCAACATTTCGAGCCAACAAGTGTGGCTCATCATCAAGACATTGCACTTTTTAAGTCCACTGTCTACAAAACGCACATTTCCAGTGCGCATTTGACAAAATGTGTTTGATTAGTATGTCAAAACGTTTGACATAATGCACTCTTGAGGGAAAAAAATAATTTCAACATTCTCAACCAAACTCAAACCTGTTACTTTTATTGAACCAATCTGAGCCATTACCAACTCAACTATCATGTAAATGTCAAACATCAATAATATATTTATCCTTCCATTCATTCAGATTGAACTTGTGACAACCAATTTTTCTTTTGGGCCTAACCACAAACAAACACCACATTGATAAAACCAAAGGGTATGCCTTTAAGGATAAACATACGTCGTATATGTCTCAGACCAGACACATGCTTGTAACATAACCAATTACTTCTTTGGGCTTAACCATTGAGCCACATCATGTGTATATGTCTCAGACCAAACTTGAACTCATGTTTAGTCATTGATTTGTGGCATGTGTATATGTCTCGAAATAGAATTGAACTCATTCTTAACCATTGAGCCACATCATATATGTCTCAGACCAAACAGAGATGAAGATGCCTTGGCGCCTGTGCCAAGATCCATCTTGCAGACAAAACCAATACGTCTTTGAGCTTAGCCAAGAGTCAATGCACCTTCGATATTACCATCCACAAAACAAAACCAATACGCCTCTAGGATTCATCATATATGTATCAACACAACCATATATGTCTCAGCACAACCAAAACCAATACGCCTTCAAGCTTTACCATACAAAACAAAACCAATATGCCTTTGAGCTTCACCGTATATGTATCAGCATAACTAGAACCAATATGCCTTCGGGATTTACCATGTATGTCTCGAAAGAAGTAGAACCAATATGCCTTCAGGCTTTACCATGAGTTATGTCATGTCTGTCTTAGAATAGATAGAGCCTTCAGTCCTCACCATGAATTGTAAACGAAACAGATTAACTGATGATTGAATTCACATCTTAGCATCGCATCCATGCACGCACAAACACACACACACACATACATGTGTGCATGTGTGTGTGGGTGCGCCCAAGCTCAGTTAGAGTTGAGTAAATTTGAAACTCGGGCCGATACAAGTTTGAATTTTGTTGCCTATGTAGAACCTTCCATATCACCTTATTTATCACCTAGACTAATACCATAGTAGCCTCCAGGGCTTCCCAAATCCTCCATATGATTGTGTCATGTGATTTGGACCTTAGGAGTACATGGCTCATTTGATGTTGATGTAAACATGACATAATCATACTACATGGAACTCTCTTAGTGGTGCACGAAGGGCTATATTTCCACAATTTGATATATCTAATAAGAGAAAAGCTTATGGAGTTCTTGATGTAACAAACTTTGTACAGGGAAATTGGTAAGTGGCTTTATTTGGTTTGTGGGATCATGGGTTCAACCCCTAACGATCAGTCGTTTTTTTTTTTTAAAGGCAGATATCGGTGTGTCAAAAGGCGCAATTTGTCACATTGTTGGAAATTCCAAGTTGTCGAGCCAAAAAGTTTCGTTTTGTATAGCACACCTTGAAAGTGCCATTTTGTTGAACAATTAACATTTATAATGTTTTTTCGGGTTTTCTGAGCATCAAATTTAATTCTGGAAAAGGGGAAATGGCAATCATATTTTTGTGAACTTTGAGGGGAACATCAACAGTAATGAAGGCATGTTTTTGGGTATCAAAAGTTATATTTCTGTTGATATTATGTTCCTACGTTTATATGTAGGCTTTGGGGTCTATGAGTAGCTTTTGTATGCATGATTAAAACAAGATAAGATGTTATGATTGTAGATTTTGACAGAAATGATATGATCACTTTGTGGAGACATGTATTTGTTTTAGTGCTTATGGATCCAGTTTAAAATATTGTGAAACTTGGCCCACGTTAGTTTGAATAAGGAGGTGGTTGTCTCCGTCAAGGTTGGTTCCTCAATCAAGTTGAAGCCTACTACAAGTCGATGCTTGCATATCTTCAAGGTTGGTGCCTCAATCAGGTCGTAGCCTACTACAAGTTGGTGCTTACACATTTTGGGGGTTGGTGCCTCTAACAGGTTGGTACTTGCAAATTTAGTTTTGGGTGTTGGTGCCTTCAGTAGGTTAGTGTCTACAAATATATGTAATTAAAACTAAAGAAGAAAAAAATAATTTTTGGTTTTCTCCTGCAAGGTTTTCCACATACATTAAGTGTTATCTTATGATGATGTTTCTTTTTTTCTTCAGATCCACCCTAAAGGGATCACATCCCATCGGCTTATTAGCAGAGCCTAACCTTGAGGACATCAAGGAAAATTGACCCCATGACCTCCCATTAGTGAGGTTCTTTAGCAATGAAAACTCAACCAATTAAGCTAATCCTCAAGGAAAATGATGTGATGATGTTATTTAATAATGCATTATTATGTTTACAGTTTTGATTGATTACTAAATTGAGTAAATTGATAAAAATTGGTAATTACACTAATTCACCCCCTTCTCATTGTAATTCTTAGTATAACAATTGGTATTAGAGTAAGTTCCTTCAAGAACAGTTAATCATTGGAGGGTTCTTCCAAGGAGCCATGGTGATGGAAGATCAAGAAGCAGAAAATGGATATAGATACAAATTCAACTATTCTTGTGAAAAATGAGCTAGAGGAATCTTGAAGGGTGAAAAAAATTATGTCAAAACAATTAAGAGAAAAAAATGATTAAATTGTGCTCCTAAGAAAAGAATCAAAAGTGATAAAGAAATTAGCATAATAATCACCATTAGACCAGTCACATCATAAGAAGAAACACAACCTATAAAAATTCAACAACAAGAAACAATAATATAGCTACCAAACATTCTTCTATGGATATTGTTATTCATGCTATAAGTTTTGTCATAAAGTAGTTAATTGTAGAGCCTATTATGAAAGGAAAAAAGTTGAAGAGTAGCTACTCAAGAAACAACTCTATAAGTATGTATTGAGTTGGCAGAAGTAATACTTTTACTTCTCTACGAAGTTATTATGAATGCTACATGTGCCATAATTTTTGGAACAAGGCTCGAGATTTCAAAATCAATCAAGTTAGACCCTTCACCCAAGGGAAGGAAGAATGCCCCCTAAATTGAATGTATGCAAGAGTGAATAAAATCAAGAAAAGTGTGGACTCATGTTGTATGCTCAAAAAACAATGGTTTCTCAAGGAACAAGACAAGAGATCAGAGAAAGTTTATTAAAATTAAAGAATTAAATGGAGGTAAGGTAATTCCTAGAAATAATTCATCTGCAAAAATTGTCAGAAAAGTTATGTAAAAGGATTGAAACACAATCTATTGAGAATCATCCAATGTGTGATCAAGCGTATGATCTAACATTTAATTCCAAGAGATGTAAAATCATAAGTTCATATGCAAGAAAATTAATAGCTGAAGCTAAGAGGATCGAAGGCAATGCATACATTCTTAATGGATCTAAAATTGAGAATTGTTGCCTTGGTAGGATAGACGAAATCTGATTATGGAATAAAAGGTTGGGACACATCCATTTTGATAATTTGGTAAAAGTTACAAGAGCACAAGTTGTTAGGGACATGCCTAGAATATCAAAGCCTCACAATGTTATCTACAAAGCATATTAGTTTGTGAAAAAACAACTAGAGTCTTCTTCAATACAAATAAATATTCAACTTTCAGACCATTAGAAATATTTCACATGGATCTTTGTGGACCATCCAAAACAAAAACTTTGAAGGGAGAAAGGTATTTCATGTTGTTTTTAGATTATTTCATGAAAATAACTTAGGTTAGTTTTCTTAAATAGGAAATCAAAATCCTTTGAAAAATTTAAAGACTTGAAGGACCTTGTTGAAAATGAAATAGATTTAAAGATTAAATGTCTAAGAAATTATAGAGTAGGAGAATTCACTTCCTATGAATTCAATGACTTTTGTGAATATCATGGAATTAGAAGACATTTTATTCTTGCAAGAAATCCTCAACATAATGGTGTGGTTGAAAGAAAGAACTTAATATTTCAAGATATCACAAAATCTCTAGTCTTTGAAGCCTAGGCACCAGATTGATTTTGGGGAGAAGTAATAAATATGATAGTGTATATTTTCAACAGATCTCAAATTAGGACAAATAACACCAAAAATCCATATGAGTTATGGAAAGGAAGACCAACCATAGCCAAACATTTCAAAAGTTTTGAAATCAAACACTACATCAAAGTTAATGAATAAAATCTAGTTAAATTTGAATCCAGGGCTCATAAAAGGATATTCTTAGGATATGCCTATCAGAGCAAGGGATGCATGTGTTATAATAAAAGAACTTGAAAAATCATTGAATGCATTGATGTGATGAAGCACTGCCCCATAATGAAGTAATTCCCCAGGCTTAGCCACATCTATCTATCTTCAAGGAATCACCATCAAATAAGCATGAGGATAAAGAGCACAAGATAGGAGAGGATGAGGTAATCCATTGCACAGAAAAAACTTGTTTGTATATGTATAGAAGAATAATATAGACAGTATAATTATAGGAGGAAAAGTTTTAGGAGTTCAAAGAACAAGAAATCTTGTCAATGCATTAAATCAAAGGAAACTAGACTTTTTTGTACTTATGGAGCCTCAAAATTTTGCTCAAGCCAGCCAAGATGAGGATTGGTTAAAGCTATCAATGAGGAGCTTTCTCAAATTGAGAAAATTGATAATTTGGAATATGTTTGAATACTAGAGGGTGAAAATGTGAATGGAACCAAATGAATCTATAAAAACAAAATTAATGAGGATGAGCAGGTGGTAATAGTGCAACAGTTATGAGGATTCGATTATCGTGCAAAATAAATCTTCATTTGACAACAAAGCAGATCTCATAGACCAAACCTCTTCTCCTACTATCTTCAAAAGGACGAACACAATTGATCGCGAAGCTAAGACACCATTGTTTCAAGAACTAGAGGAGATGAAGGAGATGCAAGATAAAGGAAGTTGGAAGACCGTAGAGAAGAAAAAGAGAGCTACAACACCAATCTCGCCAAGAAAGACAAGGAGCCAGACAATTAAAAATTAAAAAATATTATAGGTCCGATAGACCAATTTGGTCTGAGTGGACGATAACCACTACCACCATCATCATCATCATCATCATCAATAAATAAGGCAAGAGTCGTATGTAGAAAGAGACTATGAATGTAGGTGGGGTATACCTTTATTTTCTATTATGCATGAGGGTGGTAGTGAAAAGTGTGAAATAATGACCATGTAGTCCTCGTGCATAAAAAAAAAAAAAAAAATATTCCTCATTCACCCTCACGCCTCATGTGGCCAACTTTGATGCACACACTACTCCATCCTCATGCATGAGGGTGGGGTGAGATAGGGGTGAAAAAGTATATATCAAATATGTGGGGATGAGAGATTGCAATGTAAATGCACTCTTTCGTTTTCCACCCTTCTTCCCATCCTCAAAAATAAATAAACATTAGGTATCAAGCTTTTTTAATTCCCTTCCTAATTTGTCAGAAAGATGGTTAGAAAGATTGCTCGTTTTGTGAACTATCATGCATTGTTTGTGTGAGAAAAAATGTTCAAGTAGTGATTTGGGTGTTATTTTTTAGTTATAGGAGAATAAATGATGACTTCAAAAGGGAGTATTCAAATACTTCTACAAGGTCACCAAGGCTAAAACAAAGTAATTGATTCCTCATAATAATGTGGAAATAGTAGTATTGCAAGAAATAAGCTTAATGGAAAAATAAATAAATCATTCTAATTGGATAATAATTGATCTTATCTGTAGATAGAATCATCATCATCACATCAACACATGAAAACACCAGATGTAGATGGAAACCTTTACAAGAGAGAACCACAAATATTTTTATCTTCTTCAATCTTCGATTACATAAATTTACATGCACCATCACCCAAAATATATTTTTAGGCACCAACCCCAAAATAGATTTGCAGACACCAACCTGTTGTAGGCTACAACCTAATTGAGGCACCAATCTCTGAAATGAGAAAGCACAGACTTGTTGTAGGACCCAACTTGATTGAGGCACCAACCTCTCAAATATGCAAGCACTATAGGTTTTAACCCCACACAGAAATTACCTGCATACAAATTCTAAAACACAGAAAATAAACAATACGAGAGAATAACACATGAAACACATATACACAAAGATTTTCCCTTGGATCCCAAAATCGAGACTACCAGCTTGATTTTTCATTATGTTCCTTTCAATCTTACAACACATATTTATACATGTTGAAGCATCCAATACCATGCGAAAACCATCGCGTCCAAAACCATGTGTGAAAAACATGCACTAAACGATAGGTAGGTCCACCCAACCTAATATAGGGTCCAAAAAACAAAATTTTCTGGGGTGCTACCCTAGACCCCATGGAGCAGGCTTACTTGCACCCCTCAAACCCTTGTGACCCCCCCTTACGCAATCGGCGCAACGAAGGGGGTGCTCTGCCCCTCCTCTAACCCCCCGATTAAATATGTGGGCTAGTCGTGGAAGGAATATAACACAACCTAACATTCTCCCACTTGTTGTTTTATTTCCATAGGGGGCCATAAGAGATCTTAGTGATTTATCGAGCCCTGCAATGCCCATTATTTCTCTACACCAATAGAACTTCTCAAAGCTCACATATTTTGTCAATGCATCTGTAGTATTCTTCAAAGTTTCCACCTTTATCAGCAACACCTTTTTGTCTTCTATCATATCCCTCACAAAGTGATACTAAAAATCAATGTGCTTTGTCTTTGAATGATATGCAGGGTTCTTTGCGAAGAAAATTGCACTTTGGCTGTCACAGTCTATCCTTATAGCTCCCCGTACTAACCCCATACTTGAACACAATCTTTGCAACCAAACTGCTTCCTTTCTTGCATGAGTGGCTGCCATGTATTCTGTGTTTGTAGTTGATAGTGCCACTACAAATTGTTTCTTACTCATCCAATTGACTGCACCTCCAAATAGGTTAAACACATACCCACTTGTAGATCTTCTATGATCCATATCTCTAGCCCAGCCTGCATCAACAAAGCCATGAATATCCAACACTCTGTCCAGTCTTGGTCTTCCTTGGTAGAACAAACCATAATCACTAGTGCCATGCAAATACCTGAAAAACCGCTTCACTGCTCTCCAATTCTCCTTCCTTGGTTTTGACATAAACCTGCTCAATACTCCCATTGCATGTGCAATATTTGGTCTAGTACATACCATTGCATACATCAGGCTACCGACTACACTTTCATATGGAACATGACACATGTCCTATTTCTCTTCTTGCGTCTTGGGACATTGTTTAGCAGATAACCTCACACATACAGGAATAGGAACCTTCACCGGTTTACTATCCTGCATATTAAACCTCTACAGTATTGTCTCGACATACTTCCTTTGGTTTAACCAGAGCTTCTTCTTTTCCCGGTCTCTTTTAATTTCCATGCCCAAAATATAGTTTGCAGCACCAAGATCTTTCATGTCGAATTTGGAGG
>APFE030003555.1:2321-67605 GCA_000404065.3 Pinus taeda
TTCTTTTACCAAATCTTTCTTATTTATACTTTGAATTATTTTTGCATACCAATACCATAAATAATGAGCATAAATCAGAAAAGCAGTCAGTCAAATCAAGAACACCAGATATAAGGTGGAAACCCAATGTGGGTGAAAACCACCTGCTGCAATATGTCTCTATCTTCTTTCAAATTAGAAACTCCTTTTACCATGGTCTTGTACTGGTGCAGTCCTTTACCAGTACGCAGGCTGCAACCTGCAGAGAGCTACAACTCTCTCTCGTTTTCCAGTCTCTCCTGGAAGGGAGCTACATCCCCCTACTTCTTTTCAAGGACCACTTTTCATAAATTTTCAAACTGGATCCATATACATCAAATGATCATCAAGTACATGTAAATTACACAGTCAGCTGCAGTAACCAAATCAACAATAACAGAACTGAACCCAGAACACCTTATCAACAGAAAAATTCAGTCAACAGAAGATCTTAAGACAGATACGCAGTTTTTCTTTCACTGGCCTGCGTCCCCACACACTTCACCTTCTGCGCCCCTACGTATACACGCAGAAAGCCTTCTGTTGCACCGCGTGCCTACGCACTTCTTCTTCAATCGCGCTGCGTACTGTTGCTGCAGGTATGCACCCAGATACATTATCACGCCGCGTACTTCACTTAATCCATGCACCCAAAGACACTATCGTGCCGCGTACTTCACTGAAGCCATGCACCCAAAGACACTATCGCGCCGCGTACTTTTTCTGTGCGTATGCACCTGAACCTCCGTCGCTCTGCGTACCCACGCATTGCGCCTTCGTCGCCTTTGCGTACCCACGCACCTATCCTTCTTCTACTCTGCGTGCCCACGCACTCACACTGTTAATCACCTGTGTACCTCTGATTAAGGCCGAAATACAGTCAGATGCTCAGATCTGATCTTGCGCTCGAGAGATCACCCTTCACAGATTCACTTTCAACTTCTCTTTTATAGATCAAGCTTTTAAACCAAGAACTCAATATTTCAGATCTTAAGATATTCAATTTTCAAAAGATTCTCAAGCCAAATGATCTCCTTTGCTTTATATAGGCAAGCTATTCCTCAAATCATGGACCAATAACACGGGCCAAAGCCATAATAATACAATACCGTCGGCTAAATACCAAGGGTTAAACATAAGAAACCCCACGTGTGCGCGCTTTACTGCCTTGAAGAGTGTGCACTGGGGGTACGCACCTCATGAATGGGTAACTTGCGTGTCGGGACGCGGTCCCTGCACGGCGTACCTACGGGTACACATCTTCTGAATTGTCCTCCTACGTACTTCTTAATTCTTATCATATTGAGAGCCATGCCATGGGTGTTGCCATCAAGTACAACATCTGTAACATATAACCATACCAGAAACATAATGCCAACAAACAGATGATCAAGTTGCAGACATCTTTACAAAGGATCTCACAGAGGAGAAGTTTACTAAACTTCGATTTATGGTTGGAGTTCAGGAACTTGTCACTAAGGGGGGATAGGCTCTAGTGCCTCCTTCCTTCTCCTATTGTGTCATATTTGTAAATCCTTCAATCCTATCCCAAGTTGTTCTTAAGGGGGGATTTTAGGATATTCCACACATAGGAAATAGTTAAGTATAACTTGGTCTAGTATAAGAGGTTAGGTTAAAATGTGTTTCTTTACTTGTACTTTGTCACTTACAATCTGATGGTCACGATATGAGTGGTTCTGACGGTTCATTCTCTCCTTGGTTTATTAACACTTGATCCATGGCTTAACACCCGATGGTCCATGATCTCTATTTAAAGAGCATGGAGGTCATTTGTAGGTTACTGTTCATGAGAGAAGCTTCTTAAAATTTATATTTTATTAATAAATTTCCTGAAGTGGCTGCGTTGGCTCAGGTCATGGACTGTTTCCCTCTTTGAGGGTTTTAACCACGTCAAAAATACTGGTGTATTGATATGTGATCTGTTTGTGAGCGGTGTCCTTTGGTGTTCTATATGAGGAACTTACCCTGTAAATTCCTACAAAGCAAGTGTTGGGAAGGTTATACAGTGAGAACCTGAGCGCCATACATCTTGCAAAGAACTCTGCATTTCATTCCAAGACTAAGCATATACATCTCAAGAACCATTTCATATGGTCAACATTGGAAGATGGATAGTTGAAGCTAGAAAAGATACACACTAGCCAAAATCCTGTAGATATGTTAACAAAAGTTGTAACCAGGGAGAAACTATGAATCTGCTCAGTTTCAATTGGTCTTCAAGTATGATGAACAAGATGACAAACAGCTAGGTCCAAAGTGGAGTCATTGTCCAGCAAATGAAGCAGCGATGGAGTTGTTGTAATCAGTCTCCAAGTGGGATATTGTTGGATGTGGAGCCTGATTATCTTTTGTATTCAAAGGTATCGTCACATTGGATCCCAGTTTGAAATTGGGCGGCAATGCCGCCTGTAAAATATTCATTGCAGGGGGTTGTCCAAGGGCGGGCAGCACCCCCAAAGCTAAGAATAGATGTAAAATTGCCTTGTAAAATGTTGTAATTTTGTAGTCAATCTGGACCGTTAATTAGGCGTAGATATGACGGTAGAAGTTATGTTTAGTTTAGGGTTTTTTCCCCTAGAAGGCAACCCCTCACTATATATGAGGGAATTGTATTGTGTCTATGTAGATCTATAATATATAATTTTCTAACAAGTTTCACCTTGAACCATCAATTCCTTATTTTTTTTTGCCTTTAGATGTTATTTCTCCTTTTACAAATTTTCAATGGTAGCTTTAAATGTTCCATGTTCACTTTTAATATATTTGTTTATAACAACTCAAGCTCTTTGATTTCCTTCAAATTTTTAACCTAGTTTACCTTCTATGTTGGGAAAAATACTGAGAGGGGGATGAATCAGTATTTTAATTCAATTTAAACTTTTCATTTCATTTTCTTATTTCTATACGCTACTGCCATTCATCGTATGTACGTGACCTCAATAAAAGCAATCGACATATATCTAATTAACTAAAGTTTCATATATTTCATCATCTATTCATCTTTAACTAGTGTATAATTACACCATTATTCATTAATTAAACAATAACCATGAGCAGTAAGTGCATAATAAACCATCACACATAAGAAACACAACAACACATGAGAACACCAGGATTTTTAGGTGGAAATCCAATGTCAGAGAAAATTGGCATTGCCATTGTTTTTGTCTTCTTCTTTTATTATTAAGAAACCTTCTTACAATATTTTACTGGCATTGACTCTAAACAACATGTAGGCACCCACCTGTAGAAGGCTACAACCTTCTCTTATTCTCCACTAGAAGGGAACTCCAACTGCCTAATCTCATTTACCAGCTCCTACTTGAAGGGAGCACCTACCCGCTACACAAATTTACCAACTACCACTAGAAGGAAACTCTGAGTCCCTCACAGAAGGCTCTAACCCTCGACAAATCTTGTGTAACACATTTCATAATGTTTCATTATAGATCCACCTGACTCAAAACATCAAACCTAGAGGCCACCTTTCATCATATTTCCATAATGGACTCACTTCCAACATTAAGCCCAAACCAACTAACAACTTTGAAACCAAATATTGAATCAAATTATCCAATCACTAAACCAACTGAATCAATGTAACATCAACAAACCAATCATTGAATCTCATCCAACTATTGCAACCAAAACAAATTCATAATAGATATAAGCTATCAAATCATACCAACCATTCATCAATAAACCATACATTATTCACCATAAAGAAAACACAGCGTTGTTCCTGAAAACTCTGATTAGACATACATTAAAATGTATATGCTACTCTTCTGAAGCATATCCATGTATATACACACTTCCTCTATATCAAACATGTGTATAGATCTCAAATCACTACCAACTAAATATGAATCACAGTAATACTATAACAATCACTAAATCACAAAATCTCTGATTCAATTACATATCACCATATTGTAGCATCATCATTAATCAACATTCTATTCCATAACCAATTCAACACAATCAAAATTGTCAAACACATACTATCATGATAGAGACATCATGGACATACATCAACATACATAATCGAATTGATCAAATGTCATCAACATGACATACTGTAAAATCCTAGTATATACACATGAATTCCAAAAAGCATATTAGCATATGTACGCGACTACCATACATAACACCTGTGTATAGATCTCAACATACAGTATAAATTCGTAGAATTTATACACAACCCTATAGAGACAGATCTGTGTATGTGTGCAACCATTTAAAGAAAACAAGAATAAAGATTTGGAATTACTAAAATATACTTTCATTGCATAACACAACATCTATCAAACCCAAATCTTGGCATACATATTGTTAAAGTCACACATCACTATATGTAGATTCATACCATCATCATAGATATGTCAAAACATAAAAATATCAAGAAATATGTATTCATTTCATATCTATCAGATCTAATACAACTCCATGCTCCCTGGTGCATCCTTGTTTTAAATCAGTTTACACATTAATAATTCATAACTTGCACTCTTAACACCTTGAGCTTCCATCTCCTTATATAACATTTTCCTTAATCAATACCTTGGGTAAATACCTTAGTAATGTTGTTAGTATTATTTGTCAAGATCAAATAATCAGTGTCGCTCACATTACTATAGGTCAATACCATGGTAATGACCCATGGTATCCATATTACCATGGTGTGAATTTTGTATGTGACTTTTCTTCACAATACATGCATATGTACACGACTTTACTTCTCAAGACCTGTGTATACTTTCTCAGAATTTACCTTTACCATCCATATTTCTCTGAATTGATATTCCTTTGATCATATTATCTGTAAGATCTACATAACCATCATGTTGACATCTTCATCAAGTAGTTTTTCGTCAAGGACAACACATTAGCCATAATGCCAACAAGCTCCCCCTTTGGACTTCATGGCAACCACTTTGGTGATTGTTCATCACCTATGAATACCTGTGAATACACCTACAAATACCAAGAGAGTTTCACCAAGAGTCTCTCCAAACACCAATATTCTTTCCCCCTTTGACATCAAGGGAAAAGGGATGACCAATGTTGAATTAAGAATTTTCTCCCCCTTTGTAGAGAGGATCATTGAGGGTCTGATCCTTTGAGTATGAAGACTGTATACTAACCATGCTCCCTTTGAGCATATGTTGAACCTTATGAAGATATTCAATAGAGTACAGGATTGTTGTAGCTGCTACAACTACCCTCCAAAACTTTTCCCTTGCTTTGATTTTGGAGCTCCCTTCTATCCACAGGAGCTTATCTTTCATTGTCATCAATTATTAATGCTTTGATACCAAACTTATCTTTTCATGCTTTTCTTGTGATGTATTGATCTTGGTTTGATATCTTTCAAATAGAAGCTAACTCTTGACTTGAACTTCCAACATTTTTTACCTTGCCTCCTGAAAATGTGCAATCTTAGTAGGAAAGCCAACCTTGCCTCCAAAAACTATGAAATTCCTCTTGGTAGTCCATCCTTGAGCATGACAATTGTGTAATTCTAGATTTCAATCCATCCTTGATGATGCAAATTGCGCAAAGCATCTCATCAGCTCGGAAATATGCAATACACTGAGTCAAGAATTTTCCCAGTCCTTGGGAATTATGCAATTCTTCTTGCGCATGAAAATTTTCCCAAAAAATCAAAAAGAAAAAGGAAAAAATCATCCCTAGAAAATAGGTAGTCATTAATTAGTTTCCTAGAAGTGGCACACTTACTATTTTTGGAACTTTCCACCAAGTGTCATTTTTTCCTTGATTTTAAGCATGAGCGTCATAAACCATAATCAGTCTAGATCTATATAATGAACACCCCTAGAGCTCACTTTTACATCTTATCATGGAGCTCTAGCATTCCCAAGCAGATCAAGGAGCCTTCGTTGGAGTTTATGGTGCTTTTTTGGGTGAGTTTTGCTTTCGTTGTCTTTTGTCCCTTTCTCCATTACTTTTTTTTGTTTGGCTTCTATGAGTGATGTTTTTCTTGTTTATTCTAATGTTTTATGGAATTTTAATTTATATTAGTTTATATTAGTTCGCCTTTCACGAGTGTCACATTAGTTTTCTTGTTTTTTCCCATTAGTGGTCATCATTTCAGCGACTCTCCATGCATGTTTGTTTTTCCTTTTGCATGTTGATGTTATGCAGTTGATTTCCATTGATATATACACACTTAGTCATATTTTCACTTCAACTTGCACCATCACTTAGATATTGTTGTTTACCACACTGTCATCGAGCAGATCTACTCATCCCTTGGTCAGCATTTTCCTTGTCAAGCTAGGCATTGTGCAAGTCCAAGGCTCAAGTTGTCAGCTTGGCTTCTAATATTTATAAATGTACAGTAACTGGATTTCCCAACTCGGCATTACAAAATTATAGGGTTCAATCCCATCCCTTTCCCACTGAGACTATGCAATGCGCAATCACCACCTCAGTCTGCCTAGGCCGAACTACACATTGTGCAGTCCCTAGTCTCAAGTTGCACTAACAACTGTTGATACCATGCAATGTGCAGTTCAAGCATGTTGTAAACAATGATAATACTGAGAGGGGGGTGAATCAATATTAAGGTTAGTTTTTAACATTTTATGCCAATTTACTTTTTTGATTAAAACTTGGCAACCATCCATATAATAAGCAACAATATGAAATCAACAAACAATCACACACCATGAGCATCATACACATGAGACACAAGGTTTTATGTGGAAACACTTTCAGGAAAAAAACACCAAATATTTTTTTTTTATTGATGTAAATAAGAGCATCTACTCTATTACATCAGTCTATTTTGTTAGCACCCACTCACAGGAAGCACCAACTCCCTTTGATTGTTTTCTAGCATCGACTAGTAGGAAGCACCAACTCCCTCTTTTTAAAGAAACATGTCCAAATTACTAGAAGCACCATGCAAAACACCAACCTCAGTGATTTTTTATAAGCACCAACTTGCATCTCCTTGGATTTTTGCAAGCCAACATGCAGGAGGCACCAACCCCCAAGATTTCTCAAGCACCCACTAGAGATCGAAGCACCAAATTCCTGTATGAAGGCACCAACCCACTCTCAAATAGCAATTGAATGTTCTCTGTAATTTGGCAGCCACTCACCCTAATAATAGCTTTGTTATCTGCTCACTCTTTTCACTCTACAACAAACCACTGATCTTCTCAACAGCAGTCACTCATCACAATCCACGTAGCTTTGTCTCTTCCCTTCATCAACATGCACTCAGCTCACAACCTCTGAATCTCCACAACACACACACTACTATCGGTCTTATTTTACTGCACAGGCACCTTATGACTTTCTCATAAATCATAGGAAACTATGGCCTTTCTCACACAACACAGGCAACATCGTCGTTACTCACACAACACACAGGAAACTTCTGCCTAACACACAACACTGGAAACTTCTGCCTTTCTCACAGCAGTGCATATCTCAGGGTCTCCTACCACAACATAGGCACTCTTGGCCTCTCTCTACAGAATAGGCTCTCACTCAACCTTACATAGTAGTGCACACACTTAGAGATTTTTCTCTTAGCTCTCTAGAAACTATGTTTCTTGCCCCATTGTGCATCTAAGCTCCTGGGTTTTGTTCTTGTGCTCCCCCCAATTGATGTTGCCAATTTGTCCTACTTTCACATAGTGTGAGTTTACCTTGGCATGGCTCTTCCATTCTGTTGCTAAATCTACCTTTAGTCTCTACCACTACATTAACCATGATAATGGGAAATTGAAAAATTTCTCCATACTGAGAATGAATTCTCATTCCACTTGCACACTCCACCAATCAAATTCCTCTCTGTGTGCAACTCTCTTGTCACTAAGTCTCTCTACACAAGGTAGACTCTGCTACATTTCCTCTCGCTTCCCTCCTGTAGTTAGGCATGGCCTTCCTTGTTGTTGTAGTGTCTCCTGTCTGTTTCTTGTCATAGTTCAGAAATAGTGATTGAGCTTGCAATCCTTCATCGTTTGACTCCATGGAGCTCCATGCTGAGAAATTAATTCTCAGATGACCTGCACACTAATTCATGACTCCCATACTTCCATTTAACTCACTGAAGATGTGCATCTGAGCACAGTGATGGCTTGTCTCATCTCAAGGCGGACCCAAAACTCTTTCCTAAAAATTGTGGTCCTTGTTTCCTTCACCCAATGATCCTTGATAGTCGCCATTACTCCTGAGACCAAATCCTCTATTCTTGCATTCAAATTTTTAGTTTCTAACCCATACGCCCTTTAAAGCCTTGTAATCTCTTATCTGAGAGATTTCATATTGCAATTTTCACAGTGGCGTGGTATTCTAATCTTCAGATTACCGATCTATGATATGACGAATTCGTTCTGCTTATCCCTTCCCACATTTCTCACCATAGGACCGAGGGTGATTACCTACCGCTTAATCTTGAGGTGCTAGAGCATTTTTTATCCTGTCAAGTGCTATTTTTCCTTTGTTAAGTTCTTAATGCCCTTGGTTCTTTAAGTTCTTCTTGACCATGCACTAGCCAAATATCTTTGCCCCCTTATCAGAAGTTTCCATTTGTTAACTGTTATAAAGTGTTGACATCCTCAACCTCCGATATGTGATCTTTGATATGATGTCATCACTACACATGGCACCTCATGAGTGGTGGTGCATGTGACCCATATTTGTCCCCTTAGGCCCCCTCAAAATGAAAAATATGTCTTCCACGTTTCCTTTCATATTGCCACATCATGTTGACATTAGATGACACTGTAGCTTTATCAGAACCAATCATATGTGACCATGTGTCCTACTAGAGGAGAGAGAAAAGGACTCGCCCACCTTTGGTTATGTGATAAAATCCTTTGTTAATCCTTTATCGACATTCCTAGCAATTTTTAACATTATTAACGCTTTACCCATGTTGCAACTTTTAAAAGGTTCTCATGTTTAGAAGTTCCAATTCTTCAATCGCCAATATTTTTTATGCTCTGATGTGTTGATCTCCTCCAAACTTCAATGTTGCAACTGCTGATCTTATTTGTATCTGGACCTCCGATATATTGTGCAATGATATACTAGATTCTCTAATGTTGCAATGTTATGGTATACCTGACCTCCGATATATGATCGCCAACATGGACGATGCTCTAATGCTTCAATTTCCAATCTGGCTAATTCTCTTATGTTGCAATGTGCCAATACACCAATCTATGGGGCTCCAATCTCCTGATGTGTCAATACGCTAACCTTTAATCGTTGATGCATTGATACACTGACGTCCAATCGCTGATGTATTTATATGTTGACCTCAAATTGCTGATGTTTTGATATATGGATCTCCGATCTTCCGATCTATGATATGTTAGACCTCCGATATTCAAGCCTTCTTAAGACTTCAAGTCCCTGATCATCAAGAGGCCATAACTTTTGAACCAGGAATCCGTTTCTAGATTTTTTCATATCATTGGAAAGATCTTCCAGAGAAATTTCCAATGGAGAGGGTCCGATGTAGGCTTTGAACCCATATTATACCTCTAATATGGCTCCAAACACTCTACCACTCTTCTGCTCCTTGACTCTCCAGACAGTTGAACTCACAACCACCAAGGTGATGCTTTGCATGAAACATGCAACTACCATGGAATTCAATATTGTCCATCACTGTAATCATCAGTTTATGGATTCTACAATAAGCCTTTTGTTATGAATATTCTCGACATGAAGCTTGTAGATACTATGAGATTCCTCCTAGGCCATTACTTCCAACATCTGTTGCAACAAGCATCCAAGCTAGGCTGGTTGACATCAATGCCAACACTTGTTTCAACAGTTAGGCAATGCCAACTTCCCAACACATCTCCCCAACATGACTATTGTCATCAATGCCAACACACTTACATATGCCTTCACTAGGCCATTGGCCATCCAAACAATTCCAACTATCCAATAAAGTAACCATTCTCCTAAAAACTTACACAATTTTCCTAGTGAGACCACTGGTTGTTGTCATAATATTTCTTTGTAAGTTGATTTGATGAAGCTAATTTGTCTTTTCCATGACTGTTTTTTCCTCCTATAAGTATTGTAGTTGTTGAGAACTTCTCTTCATTAGTCACTGACATTATGGAACCAAATAGATCTTCTTCAAAGGATACCGCAAAAAGCAGCACCATGGAGGTAGTTGATAGTACACAAATGAACTTGCTAGTTTATGCAAATACTCAAAGGTTTATAGAAATGGAATCAAATATCACAAGGCATAAAGTGAATGAAGCATTCTTAGCAATAAGCTTCAAAGAGGACCTTGAAGACTGGCAAGTGTATGTTAATGTCTAGAAGTCAGTGTTACACAAGGTTGCATGTAGGTATCCGACTTTCCCATGTGTATACATTATTAGCTGGATAGTTTCTCATACAAATCCAAAGACTATCACTCTAAACAATGCCAACAGACAGAGGCTTACTTCTTTTCTAGCACCAGACTATCACCTCATGTATCATATGTCAGAGTTGGAATCGCTCATGGATTCCTACTTTTATGTCGCCACAGCTACTTGAGCCCCAAGAATATTGTTAAAGGCTAGGTGAAAGAGCCAACAAATTTCTATCAAATACTCACCAACACCTACAAGACAAAGTCTCTTAGGAGGGCCTATCAACTCTTGATCATTCTATGTTGCAGAATCTACTACCAGTATAGCACCAAAACCTTTCCTAAAGGGTGGGCACTTTTGTTGAACTAGGTTGTGAACATAGGTAAACCATTCAACTAGTCATATTTTTTGACTCAGTAGTTGGAGATCCATCTAGCCAATGCCTCGAATCCTCCCAAGGGTGAGAAATCTAGATTTACATGTTTTCATATCTATTGGATGTAATCTATAAGCACAAAATGCATTCCCTAGCATGAATTGGACTTGGACAACATGAGACCCTACCATGCACATTCATGGCAAGCTTCCTTAAAAGTGAAGCCATAAATGGTTAATGGAAAATTTAATTGATCACTTCCTCATTTTGTTGTACATGTTATTATTTGAGGTAGAGCCACCTTGTATGTTACGAGGGGTAATGGAAGAAGTGTCATCGACAACAGATTAGCTTGCCTCACCAGATGGCACTTTCCTCAAGGTGTTTGACAGACAAAATTCTTTGCATCTGTTATAGATCTATGCCACCAATAAGTTAT
Organism: Pinus taeda; assembly: GCA_000404065.3. NCBI lineage: Eukaryota > Viridiplantae > Streptophyta > Pinopsida > Pinales > Pinaceae > Pinus > Pinus taeda. The sequence goes on from APFE030003555.1 coordinate 13,549, forward strand.
TCATGAAATAAGTTTTGTATCATATCTCCATATGGTTATTAGTAGCTTTGCATAGGAAGAAGAAAGCACCTTGGCCAACTCTTCCTACGCAAATTGGATTGTACTAGATCAAGAATATGAACGTCATGAATGCTAAATGAAAGGCGATACAAAAGTTTGAATTTGGTACTCTAGACTTCATTCTGTGTGATCCTCGAAATGTTTGTAGATACCACTGTGCAATAATTCATTTCCAATGGCTAAGTAGGACCTTTCACTTGGGAGAGGAGGAACCATGGAAGAATTGTTATAATGCCTCCAAGTCTTGCAAAAAAATTAGCTTCACTGGAACATCACAGGTTATTCTGCAGAAATAAATCACTCCAGAGGTAGTACTAGTGGAAGAGCATAACCTAGTGCACAAGAATGCAAAAGAGGAAAGTTATACACATTCCAAGGGGAGAGCGAAGCCGCAATATGAAAGAAGATTCAGTCATAGTTAAAGTGGTCATATCATTAGAGAAGAATGTGAATAAAGGATGTAGGAAGTATAATAAAAGTAGAGGGAAGAACGAGAGCAAAAGATATTAGAGGATGAAAGGCAGAAGCAGGAAGAAGAATAAAGGTGAAGTGTAGAAGAAGAAGAAGCCGCACGAAGACAAGCCAAAGAGAAGAGGAGGAGAGAAAACATATGCAAGACAAGGAACTCACTCAAGAGATTGAGAAGTTGATTGATATCTAAGAAATGGAAGGAACTAGAGCCACAAAATCAAGATGTCAACGTGATGACAAGTACACAACATGTCACCATTAAGTCTCCCTGTCCTCTAGTATAGAAAGCTCCAAGAGAGGAAGAGGAAATTGTTCCTCTGGATGATGGTCTGGTTATGGACATGTACAATCTAATTTATGATGTGATTCAGAAAAATATAGTACAAGAAAGGAAGAAACATATTCTAGATGACCTCACATCTACTACATTCATTAGAGAAAGGGTGATCATGACAGACACCAGAAGAAATCAAGGAGCCATTATCACAGCCAACTTTTCATTCACATGTGCTAGAAAGTGAAACATAGACTAATTGATGGCCAAGAACAAACAATTGGCAAAGAAATTGAAGGATACTAGGAAATAGGTTGAACAACTCCAAGCAGAGTTACATAATGCAACTCCCACATAGGTCTATCTAGAAGAGCTGAAGGCAGCGATACTCGGAGAAGTATCAACACTAGGAGAGACCATGAAAAATATTTATAAGGAGCTTGTTACCATGCATAAGGTAGTTTCCACTTTCATGGGTTGCAGTAGAAGTGTAAACATCATGTTAAAACTCTCAAGGTTGTACAATCATCTATTTATGTCGTGCATGAATGTTCAATGCAATACAAAGGGGCATCACTTGAATTGGGAAAGAAGACAAGGAAAGAGGTAGAGTTGGAGAAAGCAAAGGTTTGGATGCTCATCCAGAATAACAAATATGTTGTGTCGTTCATGTCCAACACACATGCCTCATATGCACGATTATACAAAATCCTAGACTTCTTGGTGAAATTGCACGGGATCCCATCAGTTGGCTCACTCACGGAGACCAAATGTAGGAATCAGGTTAGGCGGGAGATTGAAGAATACTTGCAACATTTGAGATAGATTTCCATCAAGTAATATCTTGAAGCAAACAAATAGAATATGTAGAAGTACATTAGTGGCCCAGTCCAGATTAATATAAATTTTCTCCTACTCAAGAAGGAAACACGGAATGGTTCCAAATCAGTGTACCCAGATACCATGGAGGCTAGAATCTTCTTCCAGCCTAACACCATCGCACAATTTGGAGATGTCATCATGCAGTACAAATATTAGCACCGTTACATAACCGAGAAACACCAAGTGGAATTTGTTGATCTGGAGTTTCCCAAAACTCAAGCTTAATTGTTGTCTCTTATTAGGCTATCTAGTTGGCTCTACCCAATTTTTTCTTATATAGGTATGAGTGTATTATAATATTCATTTGTAATTAATTTGTAAGTGGAATTCCATGTGTCAATGCTGGAATGTGAAGAGCCATGATGTAATGAATGTAAAGAGTTATCTTGTAAATAAGTTGAAAAGTCATTAGGGAAGTCCAAGAGTCACAAGGGGAGTTCAATAGTCACCACTTTTGTTATAACAAGACCCTCATAACTCATGTAAAGGAATTTTTGGGAGCCAAACTTTTCGATAGGCTTAGGCTTAGAATCAGGAGCTTAGGAGTTTGAGAGTTTTGGCTTCTCCATAGCATAGATGGAGTATCTTTCCTTGAAGGAGTAGGTGTTGACTTCATGTTCCACTATTGGGGCTAGTGGTCTGTCAAAGGTAAATGTATGATTGGAACTTTCACTTTAATAAAAGTGTAGAGTCGGCACGTTTTCATGCATATGTTGTGAATATAATAGGACTATTCTTGCTATGTTTGTAATATATGTTATTTCACTTATTCTTATTCTTATGATCTATTTCATTTGCATTGGTACAAATCTTGTTGAATGCATGTTGTTGTATTTTTTCATCATTGTTAACTTGTGAACTATTTTTTAGGATAGTTTGTGATCTATTTATGCTCACATTTTCCTTCCAAGATGCATAGTATTATAGGCTTATAAGGGACTCACTCACTTCCCCTACAGATGTTAGAACCTCCATGCATCACACTTGACTTTCCGTAGAGTCACACACTTGTTCCCACCAAAGTTACCATACTCTGCTCTATGTGTTATTGTAACCAAGGCACATCATTAAAACCCACCGCATCAGCAACTGGGTCGTATTCCGGATGGGACTCCTACACCAAATGGTGTGAGGTATAATTGGGACTTCATATTAGGGAGATCCCATGAATGTTTGCGGGTCTAGCACCATCAACATTTTTGGTGCTAGAAGGAGGGCCAAATGACAGCATGAGCCCATGAAGTCTGTTTGAAATTTTGGTATCCTTAATGGCTTCTTCCCATATCTTAACCCCGACATGTTTTTCCTGAACTACAAATTTGAAAGTGCTTGTGGGAATAATCAATGACTTGTCAAATATGAAATTCGATGGTGAGGGTGGAACAACCATTCTCAAGCACACTACTCATTTTTTCGAATTTTTCCCTAAAATAATATTCACTGTGATGAAACTACATGTAGTTTGTTCGTCCTCATGTTTGAGATGCATGTAAGAATGGTGTTACACATTTCAAGTCACTTTCATTAACTCTTTCAAACATCTTGTCAAGGATATTTACCATGCCTTTAACAGGTATGATTACAAATCCATTTTCAAGAAAAAAAAACATGATTGCGAAAAGAACCTGATGAATCTCTTAACGATTTTCACGTTTCGTTCATTTCTGTTTTGAATTTTGTTAAGATGATGTTGACTAGAATCTAATGAAAGAGAAATTTTAATTCCTTATTCATAGATGGATCCAAAAGAATATGAGTCATTCAAAAGTCTCCCAACATACCTTGGTTATGGAGCTCCTAAATATGTGATGAAGGAAGTTATTGTTCCAAGTGACTCTCTGTATTCCCCTCATCAAACAGATCCATTTATGTAGGTTGAGGTGGGATAACTTAAGAATTCATCTGCTAATTTACCACCATCGTCTCCCACCCCACATACTTATAATTTCAGCGTAGGTTTGGACTGTGAATCTGATGTTTGTGATGATGTGCTATATCTTCGTACTCCATCCATTGGTTGTTGAAGAATCTAAGGCAAACTAGCATTAATGATTCTTCTGACAATGATAATTGCTTGAGATGTATTTTTACTTTTTATAATTATCTTCTTCGTATTATTATTATAGTGTGTTCTTCAATCACCAACCAACTACCAAAACAAGGAGATCAACAAAATAAAAGTACACAAGATGTAGGTTCCAAGCCAGGGAAAAACCTCTCCTCTTGAGAGGAAAACCCTTCAATCTCTTCTTATATTCTCTTTTAGTGATAATTACCAAGGCCCTTGACAAAATACTTGAATCAATTCTTCTTCAAGACACTTGTCACTATCTCTTGCACTCTTCAGCCTTCACCGTCTTCCTCCTTTGCACTGTGTCACTTCAGTTCTTCTTTGTACTATTATTACACTATCACTAGGAGAGTATCAGTCGCCTTTTTCCTCACAACCGTAGACATATTCCTCTGACTTCACTGATCTCTTATTTCCATCCAAGATAGCCTCTCTATCATCAATCTTCTTCTATCACCATTCAACGCTTGATATAATCCTTAATTGTAGTTACCATTGTCTTCGAATATAATTTGATCCTTAGCTTAGATGACAGACTTAGCCTGAGAACCCTTAATACATTTACACACCTGTAGTCACCTTCCTTCTTCACTGTAATACACTTATATTCTTCAATCTGAGATTCATATTCTTTTCATTCCAGAGATGTCTAAATTGCTTGATGGTTATGAGGTGAGATCACTCTATATATATAGTGACTTATGCTTGTCATTTAGGCCAACATGAAATCCTGGAGATAAGATGACATTATCGTAAGGAGAATAATGTCCTTCTTTTAGCTGACTACAAGAGAGATAGTGACAATGTCTTGGAGTGTAACTTTGACATGTGTAATGTGAATTCATGATTTCTTAATTATATTCATTAGAAGACAACAAAAATTAAAGACATCAAGAAGAAGTCTTTGACCTATGAAAAACACTTCTTTCTCATGAAACCCATGATGCAAGGAATACAATAAACACATTTGTTTCTTCTTTACATGAAATCATAATTATAAGTCATTATGATAACCGCACCTAGTTACACCTTTCTTCAACATTGGTTCCTTTGGTCCTTTTGATTGTGATTTGCATGGTTCACCTATTTCAACTATTTTTTATGTTCATGAGGATCAAGTCTAGGATGGAGTTAGTGTTGAGTAGTGAACCTATGACATCATTTATGATGACTATATGTGGTAGTCTATCTCTGAACAAGTATCTGCGATGAAGGTTTATTTTTCTCCTTCTGCACCTCTCCCTTAGCATCCTGGCATATTCTATGATTTTATCATTCTTATTGAATTTTACAAAGAATCATTTTCTAATGATGTTATTTTTTATCACACTCAAAACTTGTGGAATTTCAGTTTTACATCCAAATATGGAGAGGAAAAATCTCCTCTTCTTTATTTCTCTAATCCATCATCTGATCATTGTGAAGAAACAGAGGGTGAGAGTTCTAGCTTTGAATCTTCCCCTCTTTAAAATTCATCATACCATGAGGATGCCCATGTTTTCAATCTTGAACTTTATGATCATGGCTATTGTGATCTTTTAATTGATTCATCTAGTCACAAATCTAATTTTTTTGTTGTTAATCTTTCCAAGCCACTAGTTTTTTATGATCTACCTTTCGATGTTTTGGAACTTACACAAGATATCAAGGCACTTTAGCCTACGCTTATGGTTATGTCAGGTTCTCGCAGTCTTGAGTCAAGTTCTAGTCTCAATCAGAATAGTGATGTATCTTGCAAGGCGAATCATGACTCCTCCACACAAATTGAAAATCAATCTGTTCCACAATATTTTCATCCTCTATCTGTTTTTCACAATCCTATCACTCAAACTTTGGATGAGTCATACCTGGTGATCTCTATTGTGAAACATAAGTTTTCTTATTTCTTTATGTTCACCCAGTTTGGAAGTTTGAAAGATTGTTGTTTCATGTCATATTGTCGTAGTGTGTTTGAACACCATAATGCTTCTGCAGAGTGTTTGGCCTGTGCTTTTCGCTTGTATTTATCTGTGTTCATTTTCAAACTTTGAATATTATGGTATGTATCATTTTATCTTCCTAGTTTGTTGTTATTGTTGAATATATTTCTTGATATACATTCCTTCATCATCTAGGCCAATCGATGCATTGGTGGTTACACTGGAAGTTTCATTTTACATAAGCCTGAACTATTTTCGGTTAGTTAGGAGTAGGGGTAGTTTGTTTGTTTGTTTTCTTTGTTTCATTTTGGTTTTGATTTACCTTATGCCCTGCTCTTTTCATTTCTTTATAGTTGTAGGATAGCTTTGACATGAGACTGTGCTTGGTTTCTAAAGCAAGCACGGTAATGTTTAAGAGGAATTTGGCTATTGTTAACGCTTGGTCATATGTTTATTCGCTCTCTTTGTGTGGATCTTGTGTTTTTCAGTTGATAATACCTTGATGGAAAACACATTATTTTCAAAGAAAACCATATTGGAATCACAATGCTTGAATCTATAACTAGTACTACCTACTCGAATCATTCTTTATAATTTTTGTTTCCTTTTCAACTAAGTTTAGTAAAGTAAGGAGTAGTGGGATTTTAGCATTGCATAGGTATATAAATATCCTTCTTTGAAGGGACAACCTCTTCTCCTCTCAATAATTTGGGATCCCTCTTCCGCCCTATGAAATTAATAAGTTCCTAAGCATATTTCTTTGAAAAAATGAAAAAAAGTAATAAAAGGTGAAAGAAGAGAAAGGCTTCCTGTGTAGAGGGGTGAAGCAAGAAACTCTACTGGGGTACTGTACAGGATCGCTGCAAGTGGATAAATGTTTTTGTCCCTAAAGTGACTCTATCGAGGTATTGTACAGGCTTGCTGGCAATGAAGCAACACCAAATATGAAAACTAAGACTCTAAAAATATGTTTACTTGTATATCTATATACTCCTCATCCCCAATCGAAAAAATTGAGTTTGGCTTGGCTTGGCTTAGTTAAGTGTGTTGTTGATGAAGAGAATGGTAGGGATGATATATTTAACTTAATTTAAGTGAAGAAGCTATGATGATTGATGAATTGGACAATACTTCCTAAAGATTTAAACCACTTTTCATGAGACAAGACCCACATAGAGAGTTGGATCTCTATTAGTGTCTCACCAAGTGTTGTAGCTACTACAACCACCCTCCAAAAAGTTTCCCATGTTTTGATTTTGGAGCCTCCCATCTGTCCAAAGGAGCTTATCTTTCACTATTGTCAAGTATTCATGCTCTGATACAAGACTTATATTTTCATGCTTTTCTTGTGATGTACTAATCTTAGTTTCATATCTTTCAAACACAAGCTAACTCTTGACTTGACTTTGCAGCATTGTTGGGCTTGCCTCCAAAAAATGTGAGAACTTGGAAGGTAGGCTAGCCTTGCCTCTAAAAGCTACATAATTATTCTTGGCAAGCCAACCTTAAGCATGAAAACTACACAATTCTAGATGGTAGCCCTGCATTGATGATGCAAACTGCGGAAAGCATCTCATCAACTCAGAAAATGTGCAATGCACTAAGTCAAGAAATTACCCAATCCTTGGGAATTATGCAATCCTTCTTGTGAGTGTGAATGGAAATTTTCCCTAAAAATCAAAAAGAAAAAGGAAAAAAGCATTCGTATAAAATAGAGAGCCATTAATTCGTTTCCCAAAGGTGGCACACTTATTATTTTTGGAACTTCCAACAAAGTGTCACTTTTTCCTTAATTTTAGGCATGCACATCATAAACCCTAATTGGTCTAGATCTATATAATGGATGCCCCTAGAGCTAATTTTTACATTCTATCATGGGTCTCTAGCATTCCCAAGGAGATCAAGGAGCCTTCATTGTAGTTTGCAACGCTTTTCTACGTGAGTTTTTCTTTTATCATTTTATCGCTTTTTTGTCACTTTTTGTTGTTTAGCTTCTGTGAGTGTTGTTTTTATTGTTTATTTTCATGTTTTCTCACATTTTAACATATATTAGCTTGCAAAAGTGTTGGTTTGGTTCGTCGTTCACCTTTCATAAGTCTTGCATTAGTTTTCTTGTTTTTTCTCATTATTGGTTTTCGTTTCGGCAACTCTCCATGCATGTTCGTTTTTCCTTTTGCATCTTGATGTTCTGCACCTTTTTTTCACTTATCTATCCACACTTGGTCATAATGTCACTTCAACTTGCACCATCAATTAGATCTTCTTGTTTCCCACACTCTCATAGGGCAGATCTTCTCATCCCTTGGTTAGTGTTTTCCTTGTCTAGCTGGGAATTGCACAATTCCAAGGCTCAAGTTTCCAACTTGGCCTATGATACTACGTAATATAGAGTAACTGGTTCGCCCAACTATGCATTACATAGTTCTAGGGCTCAATCCCATCCCTTGGCCACTGAGACTGTGCAATGCACAGTCTCCACCTCAGTATGCACAGGCATAATTGCGCATTGTGCAGTCTTTAGCCTCAAGTTGCACCAATGGCTACTGAGACTATGCAATGTGAAGTTCAAGTAGCCATTCTCCCTACTTCACCAAAACAATTATGCAATTTTCCTATTCAGACCACTAGTTGTTGCTGGGATCTTACTTTGTAATTTAATTTGTTGAAGCTAATTTATCTTTTCCATGAGTGTATTTTTTCTCCTATAGTTACTGCAATTGTTGAGAACTTCTCTTCATCAATCATTAACATTATGGCACCAAGGAGATCTGCTACAAAGGATACCACATAAAGAATCATTGGGGAGGTAATTGAGAGTACGCCAATGAACTTGTCAGTTTACATAAATACTCAAGTGTTTATAGAAAAGGAAACATATATCACATGGAAAAATGTGAATGAATTAGAATTATCAGTAAGAAGCTTCAAAGCGGAAATTGAAGACCGACAGGTGTATGTTAATGTCCAGAAGTCAGGGTTACATAAGGTTGCATGCAAGTATCCAAATTTCTCATGTGTAGACGTTGTCAGCTAGATGGTTTCTCATATAGATCCAAAGACTATGACTTTGAACAATGTTAGTGGACAAAGGCTTTCTTCTTTTCTGGCACCAGACTACCACCTCATGTATCATTTGTCGGAGCCAAAATCTCTCATTGATTCCTACTTTTATGGTGCCATTAGCTACTTGAGAACCAACGATATTGTTAAAGGCTGGGTCAAAGGGCCAAAAAGGTTTTTTCATACTCCCACCAACACCTATAAGTCAAAGTCTCTCAGAAGGGCCTATCAACTCTTGATCATTCTATGTTGCAAAATCTACAGCTAGTAGAGCACTGAGACCTTTCCTAAATGGTGGGAATTTTTACTGACCCAGGTTGTGAACGAAGGTAAACCATTCAACTGGTCATATATTTTGGCTCAACAGTTGAAGATCCATGTAGCCAATTCCCTTAATCCCTCCAAGGGCAAGCAAGCTATATTTTAGATGTCTACACATTTGATGCATGTAATTTTCACATACAATGCATTTCGTAACATGAATTGGACTTGGAAACCATAAGATCCTATCATGCACATCATTACAAGTTTCTCTCAGAGTGAAACCGTAGAGGGGTAATGGAAAATATTACTGAACACTTCCTCATTATGTTGTACAAGTTGATCTTTGAGGAAGAGACACCTTGCATGTCACGAGGTGTAATGGAAGCATTGTCGGAGAGAGAAGATTGGTTTTCCTCACTAGATGGAACTTTCCTTATGTTTTTTAGTAGACAGAAGCCTCGACATATTTTACCGAGGTATGCCACTGATAACTTAGTCATGCAAGAATTTGTGTATCATCTCTCCACAGGATTGTCAAGAAATTTGCATAGGAAGACGAAATCACCTTGACCAACTCTTCCTCTACAAATCATATTGTACAAGATCAATAATCTAAAATTCATGGATACTGAAGGAAAGGTAGTATAAAAAATTTCATTCGGTACTCTGGAGTTCAATCTGTACAATCCTCGGAACATTTGTAGAGACCACTATGCAAGAATTCATTTCTAGTAGCTAAGTAGGATTTTTCACTGAATGAAGGAGGAACCATGGAAGAATTGTTATAGTGCCTCCAAGTCTCCCAAACTAGTTAGATTCACTGGAACATCACAGGTTACTCAATTCAAAGAAATCACTCAAGACGCAGTACCAACAGAAGATCAAAACCTAGTGCACAATAAGGGAAAGAGGAAAGTTGTGCATAGTCCAAGGAGAGAGTGAAGCCACAAGATGAAAGAAAATCCAATCATACTTAAAGCATCCATATCAGCAAAGAAGAGGAGGAAACAAAGGATGCAAGAAGCATAATAAAAGCAGAGGGAAGAATGAGAGTAGAAGATATTGGAGGAAGAAAGTCAGAAGCAGGAAGAAGAAGAAAGGTGAAGAGTAGAAGGTGAATAAGTCACACAAAGATAATTCAAAGAAAAAAATTGACAGCGAGAGGAGGAGAGAAAACAAATGCAGGACAAGGAGCTCGCTTAAGAGATTGAGGAGTTGATCAATATCTAAGACATGGGGGAGGAACCAAAGCACAAAATCAAGATGTTGACCCAATTCCAAGTACATAACAAGTCACTATGCAGTATCCCCATCCTCTAGTAGAGAAAGCTCTAAGCGAGGAAGAGGAAATTGTTCCTATCAATGATGGTCCAGTTATGGACATGTACAATATATGACTTACGGTGAGATTCATAAAAATATTGTACAATCGAAGAAGAAACATTTTCCAGAAGACCTTGAATCTCCTACATTCATCAGAGAAATGGTGATCATGAAAGACACCAGAATAAATCCAGGAGCCATTGTCGCAGCCAACTTGGCCTTCACAGGTGCAAGAAATTTAAACATAGACTATCTAATGGGCAAGAAAAAAAATTGGCAAAGAAATTATAGGCTACTAGGAAACATGTTGAACAACTCTGGGTACAGTTACATAATGCAGCTCCCACACAGGTATATCTGGAAAAAATGAAGGCATCGATAATTGGCAAAGTATTGACACGAGAAGAGACCATGCAGAATATTTATGAGGAGCTTGTTACCGTGCATAAGGTAGTTGTCTACTTGCATGGGTTGCAAGATAAGTGTATATATCATGTTAAAACTCTCAAGTTTTTAAAATCAGTTATTAGCGCCATGCATGAATGGGTAATGCAATACAAAGGGGCAACACTTGAATTGGGAAAGGAAATAAGGAAAGAGGCATAGTTGGAGAAATAAAATGTTCAAATGCTCATCCATGATAACAAAAATATTGCATAATTAAAATGACAACACTTAGGCCTCATATGCATGATTGTACAACAACCTGGACTTCTTGGTGAAATTATATGGGATCCCATTAGTCGGTTCACTCACGGAGACCAAACCCAGGAATCGAGTGAGGCAGGAGATTGAAGGATACTTGGAACATTTGAGACAGATCACCATCAAGGAAGATACTTAAGTAAACATATAGAATATGTAGAAGTACATTGATGGCCTTTTCCATATCAATATAATGTTACTTCTACTCAAGAAGGAAACATAGACTAGTTCCAAATCAGTGTAATTGAATGCCATGGAGGGTAGGGTCTACTTCCAACCTGACACCATTGCACAATTTGGGGATGTCATCATGTAGTACAGAGATTAGCACCGTTACATAACCACGAAACATCAAGTGGAATTCATTGAGTTGAAGTTTCCACAAACTCAAGATTAATTGTTTTTTCTTATTAGGTTGTCTAGTTGGGTCTACCCAATATTTTCTTATATGGGTATGATTGTATTATAATATTCTTTTGTAATTAATCTGTAAGTGGAATTCCAAGTGTCAATATTGGAATGTGAATATTCATGATGTCATGAATGTAAATAATCATCTTATAAAGAAGTTGAAGAGTCATGAAGGAAGTCGAAGAGTGATAAGGGGAAGTGAATAGTCACCTATTTTGTTATAAATAGACCCTCATAACTCATGTAAATGGATTTTGGGGAGCCAAGAATTTGGCTAGGCTCAGTCTTAGAATCAAGATCTTGGGAGTTCGTGAGAGCCTTAGCTTCTCCATAGCATAGAGGGAGTATTTTTCTTTGGAGGAGAAGGTGTTCACTTCATGTTCCATTATTGGAGCTAGTGGTCCACCAATGGTATACGTATGATTGGAACTCACTTTAATAAAAGCTCAAAGCTAGCACATTTTCATGCACATGTTGTGAATATAATAAGACTACTCTTGTTATGTTTTCAATGTATGTTATTTCACTTATTCTTATGCTTATGAACTATTTCATTTGCATTGGTACAAATCTTGTTGAATGCGTGTTGTTGTATTTTTCCATCATTGTTAACTTGTGAATGATTTTGCAAGATAGATTTTGATTTCTTTATGCTCGTGTGTTACTTCAAAGTTGTCTACTATTACAAGCTTCTAAGGGACTCGCTCACTTCCCCTTCATGTGTTAGAACCTTCATGCATTGTACTTGAATTTCCATAGAGTCACACACTTCTTCCCACCAAAGTTAACATACATCGCTTTATGCATTATGGAAGCCAAGGGACATTATTAAAACCCACTGCATCAACAATCAGGCTGTATTCCAGATGGGAATCCTACACCAAATGGTGTGAGGTATAATTGGGACTTCTTATTGGGGAGATCCCCTGAATGGTTGCAGTTCCAATAGTGCCAACAAGGACTTTATGACTTAACCAAATATGACCTTTCTTATTACCAATGACTCATGATTAGATTATACACCCAACATATTGGCTTTACATATTGGACCAAAAATTTTACATCATTTTCCCAATCATAATGGGATTACATACGTTACATGACTTGATCCCAATAACCCACATATAACTAAGTTTTACAATGATTTACAACATGGGTCTTTACATGAACTTTACATCAAAAGACATTTATGACATTTATAACCAAACAAGGACCTCAATAATGAGGTAGCAAGATCATGATAGTCATCAGCAACCACCATACACCATATAGGAACCTGCAACATGAACATTTGATTGCAACAACATGGACAACAACATGAACATCCTCATCATCAATATGTAAGATAAAACTCTCCAATATCATCAACATGTGACCAGATATGCAATGCTTTGAAGCATCACCAAGTAACGATAATAGAAGCATAAGATAGTGCAGTAAATCTCTATCAGCAACTCATCCCCTTGACCTCATATCATCAAGGTCAAAATTATGTTTCCATTTGTAAGAAGAGTCATGATCCTCAAGTACCAAAAACATAGCATATACATATTCTTTCCATGCCTCAACAACATATTTGAGAACCAAGAGTACCTCCATCATCACAAAACAAAGAAATGAGTGAAAACATCTTCAATGAACATATGTATATTTCTTATCAATGTTTAACGTCAACAACATAGAAAAAGATGGTTCAGATTCTCCATGGTATAGTTTGAATCTTGTCAACATTTCAAATCCCAAAGGGGATCTTCACTATCCTGAAGATGGATCCTCGTTAGGATTTCAAATGTCGACAAGTTTCAAACTATACTATGGAGAATCCAAACCATCCTTTTCTAAACAATGACCATGGAAACTTGAAATATAACATCAACAAATTTTTTAAATGTAGATTCAAGAAACATATAGGAATCATCTATAACTTCACCACATGAAACCCCTTCATCATTGATGACAATGAAAAAAACATATAAATGTCAACAAGTAGTGAGTGAATCATAAACTTGCCATAGTCAACCAATTCCAACAACGACCATAGCTGACACATCCCTTTTATCAAGTGAAACTCAAGTAAAATATAAACATCAACCATAAGTTCATCATATCCAATCCATACCTTATTGATAAATTATAATTAACACATATCTTCTCATCAACTTTAGCAAAGAGTGAGTACGCAAAAAACACCATCATGCAATAAGCAACCAGAATGCCAACAATGCACTATTGGAAGCATAACAGATGCTCCCTCTCTACATGTGCCAACTATTCACCATCAACCCTAATCATGTTTAACTTATCAAGTGCATCAAAGAACCATTCCATTAGCATAAATAACATAAGACTTTCAAAAACTCATAACATCATCATGAAACAAAATTATTCCTAATCATATGGCCATTATTAACAGTCTACAGTAAACTAATACTAGTGCCAAAATTCCATTAACTAACTGATAAAAAAATATGAGAGGATCCCCTTGAATTTGTGGCTTTGTTCATCCATATTAGTGAAATTTACATGATTGTCTAGATCAAAACTCACATATATATGCAATTGTCCTTCACGAGATCTGCACACATAAATTGAACTACTGATTCTTTATAGTCACAGCTCCCCCTGAACCTGTACTTTTTGTTCATGTTCACTATTACTTCATCAAATGTAATTTCAATAATACACATCATTATATCAAAACAACATAGAGAAACATCACCAATATATGCATAGCTCCCCCTGAGATCATTCCTCGCTGATATTGTGGACCTGCTAATCATCACCTGCTCTTCATGAGGTTATGTACTTCATATTTAATTTTGTAGTCATTGTTAGAAGAACACATTAAGAAAAGTGTAGTGGGGACCATCTTATTTTAAGAAGGGGATTAATTACACCTCTTATTTCTACTTGGATTCTTCTCTACTAGCATATATAATTTTTCTCGATTTTTGTATCTTCTTGCTATAACCTTTCCAATTTCTTCATCTATAACTTTGCATTTAGTTGATGTAACCATAATTATACATCCTTTGTCATCTATTTGACATACACTTAAAAAATTCTTCTTAAGCCCTTAAACTAACAACGCATCAACTACTTTTCCATATTTCTCAAGTTTGGTTCTACCTTTTCCCATAACGTTTTCTAGAGCACTATTTCCAACAATCACCTTACCATATTTGTTTTTTCTTGAGAGACTCAAAATTGTCCATTTCTCTAGTCATGTGATGAGAGCACCAGTTGTCTATGTACCATTCATATTCATCTTCAAATGAACAAAGAGCTAGGCCACACCTTATATGTTCTTCTTTCTACTTATTATGAGAAGTGTTGGTGGATCCATCTTTCTCAAGTCTTTTGGTAACAATATTCTTATCTGGATGCTTGCCTTGTAGTCTGTGGAGATCCATTGACTTGTTCCTGCATTCTTTTTCTACATGCCCAAACTTGTTACAAGAATAAAATCTTATATGACCAAAAAATGGAGCTAAGGAATCATAATATGTATGTTTCATATTTATTCTATTACAATCAATAGCTTTGTGACCAAATATGTTGCAATAAAAACAATATCCCTTAAAGAAACCTGAGTACCTAGGAGCTGATGATCTTACTGTGAAGTGGCTATTTGCTTGAGATCGAAATATACTTCTGCAATTTACTGCAGTGTCTCCATAGTTATGAGATGTAAAACATTCACCATCATTGATCAGAGGAGATAATTTATTAATATTTCTATTATTGGGAGAAAATGATTTCCTTTGAAAATCCATTTTCCTTGGATGTTGATTTGGTTGACTTCTTATCTCTTTATCCTTTAAGTTCCTTGCATGAGCATGTGAGCTAGATTCTCCTTTTACAGTTTCATGAAAGCCAAGACTAGATTTAATGGAGGAAGATCTTTGATGGCTAAGAAAATTATCCAGTGTCTTTGAGTAAACTTGAAATATTAAATTCTTATCCTTTTCTACTAACTTGCCTTCTATAATACTTACCTCAACCTCTTTTTCACCTCTACTCTTTTGCAATTGAGTTATCAACTCAATGAATACCTTCTTAAGACCATTTCCTTATTCTTCAAATACTTGAAGAATCTCCTCATATCGTTTGTTTGACTTTTCAAGATCAGATTTGAGAGAGATGATTTATGCTTCAAGTCCTTCACAGTAAATGGTTATTTCTTTAAGCTCTTCAATTGTTTTATCCTCTTCATTCACTTTATTTTTTAATGGTGTTACTCCATCTTTCGGTCTTTGACATTGATCTTCCTTTTCCTTATACTGATTCCTCGTTCCCTCTTTAATTTTGCTTCCTTCTTACAACTAATTATTTAACCTGATAATATCTTCTTTGTAGGTACAGTCCCTTTCATGAAATGATAGTAATAACTTTTGATGACCATTATTCTCATTTGTGAACCTTTTTATTTCTTATTCTAGGGCCATCATTTTTTAATCTTATTTTTTTGCATAATGACTATCTTTGCTTTTACCCAAGAGGGAAATATCAATTTATTAATTATTATCATCACTACATAAGATGGGAAATGTGTAATCAATACCTTATGATTTTACATCACTATCTTCACTAGCTTCTTCATTCTTGATCACCAGAAAGCGGGGTGTTCCTGTAGCTGAATATTTGTTGACATCAATTACCACCAATTCATCTGACATATCTCTTTCACAATTTTCTTGGACTAGCTTCTTCCTTTGATTTTCTTTCTTCTTTTGCTTCTTTCCCATCGTCCCTGATCCAATCTGAAGTGGTTAAGATTCTTTTGGAGTGACCTGCTATGATACCAATTATGGGGAAAATACTGAGGGGGGACGGGGGGTGAATCAATATTTTAATTCACTTAAAATCTTTAATTTCATATTTTGATTTCTATATGCTATTGTCATTCATGTAATCAATGTATGTACATGACTCCAGTAAAGGAAAACAACCTATATCCAGTTAACTAATTTTTCGTATATTTGATCATTTTTTCATCTTTTTGCAATGCATCATTACTTCATTATTCATTAATTAAATAGTAACCATGAACAGTAAATGCAGAATAAACCATCACACATAAGAAACACAACAACACATGAGAACACCATGATTTTTAAGTGGAAACCCAATGTGGGAGAAAACAACCAATGTCATCGTCTTTGTCTTCTTCTTTTACTATTAAGAAAACTTATTACAATATTGTAATAGCACGGACTCTTACCATCACGCAATCACCCACCTACAGAAGGTTGCAAGCTTCTCTCATTCTCCACTAAAAGGGAGATCCAACCCCATGATCTCATTTATTGGCTCCTACCAGAAGGTAGCACCTACCCCCTGCACAAATTTACTAGACAACACTAGAAGGAAGCTTCAAATCCCTCACTAAAGGATCCAGCCCTCTGCAACTCTTGTGGACCATGTTTCATAGGGTTTCATACTAGATCCACCTGACTCAAAACATCAAACCTATAGGCCACCTTTCATCATATTTTCAGACTGGACCCACTTCCAACAGTAAGCCCAAACCAAGTAACAACTCTGAAACCAAATACTAAATCAAATCATTTAATCACTGAACCAATTGAATCACTATAACATCAGAAATCCAATCACTGAATCTCATCCAATTATTGCAACCAAAACAAATTCATAACAGATATAGGCTATCAGATCATACTAACCATTCATCAATAAACCATATACTCTTCACCATCATAGAAACGTAGTGTTGTTCCTACAAACCCTAATCAGACATACATTAAAATGTATATGCTAATGTTCTAAAGAATATCCGCATATATACGCACTTCCTCTGTATCATACCTGCGTGCAAATCTCAAATCACTAACAGCTGAATTTGAATCACTGTAATATTCAAACAATCACTGAATCAGATATCTCCGAGCCAGTTATAGATCACCATATTGTAGCATCATCACTATTCAACATTCAATTCCATAACCAATTCAATTCAATCAACACTATCAAACACATATTATCATGATAGAGACATCATCAAGAGACAGTAGAAAACAAAATAGAACTGATCAAATGTCATCAACAATCCATAATGCAAAACCCTAGTAGATATATGCAACTTCCAAAAAACATATCAGCATATGTACATGACTACCATGCATAACAGTCCCATGTACATATCTCAACATATAGTATAAATTCGCAAAATTTATATGCAACCCAGCAAAGACAGATCTGCATATGTATGTGACCATTTAGAGGAAAACAAGCATACTGATATGAAATTACTAAATTATACTTTTGTTGCATAACACAGCATCTATCGAATGCAAAACTCGGCATACATATTGTTATAGTCACAGATCATTATATTTAGATTCATACCATCATCATAGATCTATTAAAACATAAACAAGTCAATCTTTATGTATTCATTTTAGATCTATGAGATTTGAGCCATCTCCATGCTCCCTAGTGCATCCTTGTTTTAGATCAGATTACACATTAATAACCCATAACTTGCACACTTAACACCTTAATCTTGCATCTCCTTATATCGCCTCTACCTTAACCAATACCTTGGATAAATTCCTTGGTAATTTCATTAATATTCTTTGACAGGATCAAATAATCGTTGTTGCTCCAATTACTATGGGACAATACCATGGTAATGACCCCTAGTATCCATATTACCATGGTGCGGATTTTGTACATGACTTTTCTTTAGAAACATGTGTATGTACGTGACCTTGCTTCTCAAGACCCATGTATACTTTCTCAAACTTTAAATTTACCTTCCATATGTCTCTGAATTGATATTCATTTGTCCATATTATCTATAGCATTTTCATAACCATCATGTTGACATCTTCATCAAGTAGGGTGTCGTCAAGTACAACACATTAGCTATAATTCCAACATTTTCTACTCTTGATATAAAAGATGAAAAATCTACCTATTTTAAAAGCTCTTCGGTTGGAAAATTCCATATGGATTCTTTAGCTATGAAATTATCTTTAGGCTCCAAGGAAGTCCTGGTTAATGGGTGCAATCCCTAGAAGTGATGATTGATGCTATGTGATTTATTTCACTAGTTTCAATCCCACTTCTTCACCTTGTGAGCATCACCCAATGCAATGAGTTCTAAGTGGACTATTCAAAAATCATGAGAAATTAGTCAGTTATGAATACCTCTCATGGAAATGGTCATAGATGAATGACTTACATATTGCAGTTGAATCCCAAATAATGATATCTAATATAATGCACTGCGAAAACCCCTAATACTTAACTCAAAAGAGTGAAGGGAACTCTACTTGAATGGTTCATGAGGCACAATACTTGCTAAGGTTTTTCAAATGGGGTAGCAAGCTAACTGGTCTTGATCATGGGGAAAACTCAAAAATTAAGCGTGCTTGAGCCAGAGGCGATCTGGGATGGGTGACCTCCCGAGAAGCACTGGTTACCGGGTGCAAGCCCTAGAAGTGATGATTTTAACGCTATGTGATTTATTTCACTAGTTTCAATCCCACTTCTTCATCCCTGTGAGCATCACCCGATGCAATGAGTGCTAAGTGGACTATTCAAAAATCATGAGAAATTAGTCCGCTATGACTACCTCTCATGGAAATGGTCATAGATGAATGACTTACTTAACACGGTTGAATCTCAAATAATGATATCTAATTTTTCTTAATGTTTTTTATAATTGTACTTTTTTTTATTTTTTATTTAAATTTAATAATTTTTTCTTAATTTAATGTTTTTAATTTTTAAATTTATTTATTTAAATGTTATTTAATTTTTTTTATTTTAATTATTTGTAATGTTTTTTTCTTTTTTTCTTTTTTATTTATTGTATTTCAATTTTGAAAATTTTCATGTTTCTGATTTTTATTGTCATTTTTTAAATTGTATGTTTTAATTTTTTTCCCTTTTTTTTAACTTGAAATTCTATCTGAATCATTTTTTTTTTCAAATGTCATCATTTTTTATATAAATTCAAGAATTGTTATTTTCCAAGCTTTTTATTCAATTTTTCATTTTTTTTTTATCTAACATGTCTATATTCCAAAATGTTGTATTTTTTGTCAAGTTTTTAAATTATTATTTTTTAGTGATAATTATTTTATGTGTATTGAAATTATTAATTAATGATATGTAAAATAATAATAATAATAAATCCTAACCTCAAAAAACATTGCAAAGAAAAGCAAAAACCCAAAATTTTGGAAAACCCTTAAAAAACAAATATCCTAGGACAAAAAACATGAAGAGGAATAAGACAACTTGAAAAATGGTTTAGTCAACAATTAAAAAAATGGTATATACTTAAGACATTATCAAAATTATGCTTTAAAAAAAATGTTGATTCTTTTCAAAATCCACATGAAAATCACCAACATTTAAAGAAAAAAATATCCACACTTAATGCTTTAGAAAATTTAAAGTGTCAAAAATAAGGTCTCTAAAGAAAGGGGTTGATGTTGCATCAACACTTTTCAAAATTAGCATGGAAATCACTAACATTTTTAAAACAATGTTCATACTTGATACATAAGAAAATTTAAAGTGTCAAAAATGTCTTTAAAAAATGTTGATGTTTTTCAAAATCCACATGAAAATCCCTAAAATTTAAAAAAATTATCCACACTTAATACATTAGAAATTTTAAAGTGTCAAAAATAAGTCCTCTAAAAAAAGGGGTTGATGTTGCATCAACACTTTTCAAAATTAGCGTGAAAATCACTAACATTTTATAAAAAAATGTTCATAGTTGATACATAAGAAAATTTGAGTTATCAAAAATATGCTTAAAGAAAAGGAGTATTCAGAATCAACAATTTTCAAAATCGAATGATTTTTTGCTACCTCAAAAAAATGAAAACTCGGTATAGTTCTCATTTGACAGTTTAATTTGTTTTAATTTTACCTTGATTATTGATCTATTATAGCACCCTATGATTAATAAATAAAACAAACTACTGCGGTAGCAAGTAATGTCACAATTTACTTAAATCTTGTACAATAGCAAAGAAATATTGGTTATAGACAAAGTACTTATTTTTAGCATCATTCAAGTTCTCACTAAAAATTGTTCGTCCTTATTAACTCAAAATCATTTGAATCATTGATCCATTAGCATCATAGTCCACTTGAAACACACATTCAAATCTAGAAGTGCCAAAACTAGTTATTAGTTCACCTTCTTCTTTAGGTTTTCAAATGATTCCATACTATCCACTAAATAATCCCTTTCTTCACTCAGCCTATAATTGGTGCACAAATCTCACTAAAATTTTAGATAAATTTCCTATAGAATGTCACTAAACCATGAAATTTTCTCACATGAAAGGTACACTTAGGCGTCGGCCAATCCAAAATGGCCTTTACTTATCAAGATCCATCTTCAAGTCTACCTTAGAAATTACAAATCCCAAGTATCCTAACTCTTTTGGAAACATGCATGTTTTCAAATTTATCAGTAGTTTTTTTTCCCTCCACCATTGTAACACATTTCTCACATGCTCATGATGTTCTTCCTTTGTCTTACAAAAGATTAGAATGTCATCTAGGTATACAATGATAAACTGTCCCAAAAATAGTTCCAATACTTCATTCATAAGTCTCATGAATGTGTTAGGAGCATTGCTTCACCCAAATGGCATGACTATCCATTCAAACAATCCATACTTTGTCTTAATTGATGTCTTCCATTCATCACATTTCCTTATCCAAATATGATAATATCCAATCTTCAAATCGATCTTTGAAAAGTAATTAGATCCACTCAAACAATCCATGAGGTCATCCATTCTTGGTAAAGGAAATTTATACTTGATACTGATTTTCTTAAGATATCAAGAATATGTATGCATTTTCCATTCACATCCCTTCTCAAGTTCCAAAAATGTTGGTATACCATAATAACTTAAGGTCTGTCTAATCAATCCTTTGTCAAGCAATTCTTGTAGTTTCCTATTCGCTTCTTCACTTTTCATTGGATTTTATGTAGAATTGACCCTCATATCGAGTTAATCAATTGTGATATGCTTCTCATGGGAGTTAAACCTATTGGAAAATCATTCACATAAATATCCTTAATTTCTTTCAATAACGACTGAATCTTTAGTGGTACAAAAGTGCATTTTCCCACCTTCTTGGATTTTTCTTAGTAGTATGGCCAAACAATAGTGGACCATCTTATGTTCCTTAAAAAATGGCTTAGCTGAACATAACATAATTAAATTTCTACTAACACTCACATCTTCATTGCTACTGCTTCTTATTGTTTTTATTAAATTTTCGATCATTAGTTCCAATTTATATCATTGTCTAGCCTTTTTGAATTCATAAGTATTCCAACCACCATCGTAGAAAGCATTCCTATCAAATAGCCATTGTCATCCAAGAAGCACATGACATGAATCCTTCTTTACTATAGTAGATATGACTTGTTAATTAAAGCTTCCAATTTGAAAATTTAATAAGCACTTATCTGAAACAATCACTTGATATCCCTCTCATAACCATGAAAACTAATACATATTGGAATGGGAAGAATATTTGAATTTTATTTTCTCTATGACTTTTGTGGATACTAAATTTTTTGTATTTCCAGCATTTATGACTAGATAAAAACATTTTTCTTGAAATTTACATTTATTCTTGAAAACTTTCCTTCTATATTCAAGTTCTTCTACTATCTTCACCTGGTTTAAGTAACACCCACCATAACATTAAGTTCTCTACTTGTTCTTACTGAAGGACCATTACATTTTCACCAATAGAGGTTTCTTCATTTTCTTAGGTGACTTGTGTTCAAGATTCACTTATTCTTCTAGCATTATGTTTTTCTATACATTTAGATGCCTTATTTCCCTCTACACCATGTTTGTTGCAAGTAATATTTTACTTACTTATTTTACTTATTTTCCTCTTTTGAATCCTTTGTCTCTTCTAGTGCCATTTCTTCTTTTATTACTTTCACTACTTTTGGATTCATTTTCCTTTTCATTGGCTTTGGAAATACTCATTCTTCCCCTACTTCTAGGTCCTTTTCCTTGAAATTTGTATTGTTCTGTTTTGTTAATCGTTTTTCCCACTTTCAAGGCAACATGGTTAATCTACATTATGAAATAAGTTTGTGCTCATCTCATCTTGAATCTGATATTTTAACCCATTCATGTATTTCAACACTCATTGATACCTTGGTTCTTTAGTCATTGATCTAAGTTATAGTTTGGAAAATTCCTTAATGTACTCCCAAACAATCAACTCTTTCCACCTTAAGTTCTATGATCACTTATACATGTTATGTTGGTAATCAACTCATAGGAATTTATCCTTGATTTTTCTCTCCATGTTCCTCCTAGATCCATTCTTCTCTTGCAGGTTGTCTACCATGCCCTTTTGTAGTATATCCCACTAAAGTGCAACATTCCCTTTTTTATTTGTCATAAAAAATTCGACATGTTTGGGCTCCTGAACATTCGTGTACTCAAAGTAACTTTTGAATTTCCCTATCCAATTAATGAGAGTCTTGGCCTTCAAAATACCATCATAACATGAAACTTCCACCTTTGTACCACTTATGCCCTTCATAAAAGATATACATCTTCAACATTGATGTCTTCTTTAATCTCAATTTTTGCCTCTAAGTGTGCTTTTGTAATGTCCCTTCCTAATTGCCTTCCCAAGGTGAGGAGAAACCATTTTTGGCAATTTTGTTATTTTTGGCAATTTTGCTGGAAGAACTTAGGAAAATGGGGGTTGATGTGACTTTTAGTGGATTGTGGGGGCCACTCACCCACCCAAAAAATGCACCCCTTAGAGGCAGCTTGATTTTCCTAAGTGGGGGATCAAAATATTTGATGGGACCCATGTGGGACCCAAGGGAGCAATAATAAATAGAAGGAAGTGAGCATACTTTTGGACCTTTTGATAATTTTACATCTAAACATTGTTGCTCTAGCTGTTCAGCTAAGTCACAAGTGTTGTTTAGCAGTAGAGGTTTCCAAGGGGAAATCTCACCCTCTTCTTCGGTGGACCACGAGTGCCACCCTAGGGAGGTATTGTCATGACCTTGTGGAGACTTGGGGACGAGTCATAGGTGGCACAACTTGCCTTAGCTTCAGCCTAGACACAAAAGAAGAACCACATGGTTCTTGGGTGAAGTGGGTTATTGAAATTAGAGGTTATACCATTGTTGGGCAATTCCTTGTCCAAATTGCAAGTGAAGGAAGATAATTTATGAGAGTTGAGAGTCCCCTTATCAGCAAGACAAATTTCTTTGGTTGGGCATGCGTAGACTTGTCCCGAGACAGCGTAGTCATTGGTGGAGCTGATTGTGGGGAGGCTTGAGAGAAGGCTTTAGGAGCTGAGTTGTTGAGATGTCATTTGGAGGGCCATTGGTGGAGGATTGTTGTAGTTTTGAGAGTAGAGATTGATAGGAGTAGACACAGTAACAAAATTTGAATTTGGTAGAGGGCCAAGCTCTGAAGGGTCAAATTTTGAAATTTGGAACCAAGGGAAACCCTTTATGGGTTTTTCTAGGTTTTTGACAAGGATCTCATATCTAAAATTGCAAACTTTTCTGGGCAGATTTGAGGGTCAAACAGGGATCCAAACTCAGCAAGCAACAGGATGAGCTAAGGGAAATTTGGCTGAAATTTTGAGGTCAACATTTGGCCAATTCCTTTGTGGGTTTTGTGGGTTTTTGGTGGAGAGCTCGAGGTTAAATTGCCAGAATTTTCCGAGCATTGGAGGAGGCCCTAGCAATAGTTCTTGATAGCAAGCAACATATTTCTTAACAGTTTCAACATAAAGCCAGGAGAGACCCACATTAGATTTGGGAGGGACTTCTTATTATTCATTTGGTCTTAGATAGCTTGCCTTGAGCAATCCTAGGTGCACTTTGTCAAGCACCTCATTATACCCTCTTCATATTATAATAAAATTACTCAACAAAGCAGTTTTTGGTGCAATTTCATGGATTGATTCATGTGTTTAATTTTCATGGTTTTTATGTCTATGTTTTCTTTGTTATTTACTGTAAATATTCCCTAGGAATATTAAAGTGGTATCAGAGCATGATCTTGGCTAGATGTGGGGAGGCTAGCAATATCATGGAGGAGTTGTTCAAGCAAAACCAACAGATTTTACAGGGGATGCAAGGATTGATACATAACCAAAACAAAAGCCAAGTACATACACGTGCATCCTAGTAGTACAATACCCACACGTATGGTTAGTCTGACCATCCTACAATGCTTCATTTCTTGGATGAACAGGACAAGAAGTATAGTTCAAGGGTTGGACCATCATGTAGAGGTAGGCAGTTAGAGGATGAAACCTAAAGGTGATTTCATTGGTGGAGCCCTGGTTTTAGACATCAGGAGACATATGAGGAGGCCAAACATGAGGTTGAGGGCAACGCAGGGTTGTGAGGAGCACAGAGATGCACACATTGTGACACAGGAGCCACCCTTGTGGGAGTTTCCTTTGGTAGACCCGATTGACACATTGGTGGAGACAGTTGGGCACACACCCACAAGACCATCCATTAACAAGGTGCCAATAGACACAGAGGTACCTAGATCTGTGACAAAGTTCATAGATGATAGCTACATCCAACATCATGGAGAGCATCATGAGAAGCATGAGGTAGATGAGGATGTTATGCTTGAGGAGGTACATGTGGTGGGGCGGCTCGAGACTCTAGTTGAGCCCATGATGGAGGAGGATGGGAAGTCATATTTTGGGTCTGACATCAAAAAGGAGCAAATATATGTGCAGGTAGCTAGCAGAGCTGCAATGCTTACATTCAGTAGCTTCCTTCAGGCTTACGCAGATGGGGCTTGCAGTATTGTTAGGTCACCTCTGCACATTGGAGGGAGAGTGTCGAAGTTACCTAGACAGATTGTATATGTTGTCTGAGTCAGTGCAAGGAGGCAACATGAGTTGCGTAGGGAGAAATGCTTACATGATGTATTTGCTACGTAATCAAGGAATCTTGCATTTGATCCCTCTCATGGGGTTGGGTGGAAAGAGGTATTGAGCTGGTACCTTATAAGGCTAACTAGATTTTTGGATGCATTCATGGTCGAGGGCATAGTTCAACATGGGTTGTGGTTTGTTAGAGGGGCTCAAGGGTTGGATCATCCTTGATATTCAGGTGGGACTCCCCATCACTCCATGGATTGGGTTAGTCATGGTGTTAGCAGGATGGTGGATCTGGTGATTGGATTCTCCCCCATTTTTATATTCCCATCAGAGTTTTGGATAGCACCAGTGACAGGTTGGGTTGATAGGGGCGTAATCATATTTCATGAGTTTTCATGGCATGTTGGGTGTACATGGGATTGTAGGATGATTAACCTACTTTGGAAAGAGTTGGTAGGAAGAGGTGGCTTTAGCCGGCCACCAAACAAGGTATTGTATGGAGACAGTGCTCTGTCACTAGGATATTGGACACCAGAGCTACTGAGGATATGCTGAGAAGTGTTATTCATGTTAGCATGTGAGGAGTTAGGCCACTTAGGTCTATCTAGGAATATGAGGAGATATAGATCATATGGTGGAGTTCTTACCAGTAGAATGGTAGTAGAGATGGCGACCCTGATAGGATGCAAGATGATGCCTATGGACTCAGTCTTAGACCTTGATATCTAGGGGTGTATATGGGTATGCAGTGGTGCACAACAGTGTGCAGAGGAACATGAAGGTGCGCACTGGTGCACAATTGTGTGCAGGGTTTCATCGTAGTGTAGGAGGAGAAATTCACATCTGACTGCATTCCCTCATAGAGTGACAGACACATCGATACAGGAGGGGTACCAGTTGATCCAGGATGATGTAGTAACATGTAGTAGGGTTTGATAGTGCATAGAGATGTGTGATTGGATGTAGTTGTATGCCAGGATACATGAGGATACATGGTCATATGCAGTAGTGTGCGAGGTTGCACTGTGGATAGGGGGAGTGCTACTAGCAGGGATTTTCCTTGACGAGGATAGCAGGCATGTCATTGGGATGGAGATACCTAGGTTGGGAGGTGGATCAGTCATGGGAGGGCCTGAGAGTGTCCACACGAGTTCTTGATCATACCCATCAGAACTCATGTATCTTCCACTTGTTGGGACCACAAGTAGTTGAGGGGAGGCTTGTTGTTTTCAATCCAAACCCATAGTGTGGATAACTGGACTTGGGGGATTTTGTTGAGATGGTGCTATGAGATTTAGTGCCTCAGGGGCACAATAGATATTCTATAATGGAGGAACAGGGTCGATGTGCGAGTTGAAGGCCACATGTGGGAGATGAGGTGACCTTTTGTAGGGTTGGCATATCGCTCATCACTGAGCCTACTCCTGGGAATTTGGTCATGGGGGATACATGTGCCACTCTTTCCGTAGGGCATGTTAGGATCCTGCATGAGCAAACGACACCATGTATGATTGAGGCAACCTTCCAATGGGTTTTCGGGCTCCAAACATTGTATTAGCACATTATCGAGAGGGTGGATGGTAGACTTAGTGGTGATGGTCGGCAGGAGCAAGATGGATCCACATACACTGAGTCGATTGCAAGTATCTGAAACCCAACTATTAGTTGCATTCAAGGGATATCTATTTGGCACATGAGGTTTCCAACGGTCATCAATACTATGCAGTGGCAAGCACAAGGAAGTTTAGCATGCATCAGATTAGTTCATGATATATGGAGCATATATATTGATTGCATGCAGGGACTAGAAACAAGGCATGAATGGATTCCAACAACTATTAGAGCTATGTCACTGCAGGTCTGGCTATGGGATCTGAGGATTCAATTGATTGATATATCACTTTATCTCATGATGAGCGAAGTCATGGCAGAGAGTGATCTAGTTCAGTCCTGGAATGCCACATGGGAGAGTGAACAAATCTTGCAGCACCCAGTTTTGTAGTTGCTTGGGGACAAGCAACATCCAAGAGGGGAGGACTATAATGTCCCTTCCTAATTGTTTTCCCTAGGTGAGGAGAAACCATTTTTGGCAATTTTGTTATTCTTGGCTTAATGCAATTTTGATGGAAGAACTTAGGAGAAAGGGGGTCAATGTGCATTTTAGTGGATTATGGGGGCTACTCACCCACCCAAAATACGCACCCCTTGGAGGCAGCTTGATTTTCCTATGTGAGGGATCAAAATATTTGATGAGACCCACGTGGGGCCCAAGGGAGCAATAATAAATAGAAGGAAGTGAGAATAATTTGGGACCTTTTGATAATTTGACATTTACACATTGTTGCTCTAGTTTTTCAAATGAGTAACAAGTGTTGTTTAGCACCAGAGATTTCCATGGGGAAATCTCACCCTCCTCTTCGATGGACCATGAGTGCCACCCTAGCGAGGTATTGTCACAAGTTTGTGGAGACTTGGGGGACTAGTCTTAGGTGGTATGACTTGCCTTATCTTAAGCCTTGATGCAAAATAAGAACCACACAGTTCCTAGGTGAAGTGGGCTACTGAAATTAGAGGCTATACCATTGTTGGGCAATTCCTTGACCAAATTTCAGGAGAAGGAAGAGAATTCATGGCAGTTGAGAGTGCCCTTCTCAGCAAGACAAATCTCTTTAGTTGGGCATGTGTAGACTTGACCCAGGACTGCGCAGTCATTGGTGGATTTGACTGTGGGGAGGCTTGAGAGAAGGATTTAGGAGCTGAGTTGATGAGATTTCATTTGGAGGGCCATTGGAAGAGGATTGTTATAGTCTGGAGAGTAGAGATTGACAGCAACAACCATAGTAACAGAATTCGAATATAGTGGAGGGCAAAGCTATGAAGGGTCAAATTTTGAAGTTTGGAACCAAGGGAAACTCTTTATGGGTTTTTGACAAGGATCTCGTATCTAAAATTGTAGAATTTTCTTGGCAAATTTGAGGGGTCAAACAGGGGCCCAAACTCAGCTAACAACAAGAGGACCTAGGGGAAATTTGGCCGAAATTCTGAGGTCAAAATTTGGCCAATTCCTTCGTTTGTTTTTGTGAGTTTATGGTGGAGAGCTCGAGGTTGATTTCCCAGAATTTTTCGAGCACCGGAGGAGGCCCTAGCAGTAGTTCTTCATAGAAAGTAGCATATTTCTTAATAGTTTCAGTGTAGAGCCAGGAGAGAGCTGCATTAGATTTGGGAGGGACTTCTTATTATTCATTTGGGCATAACTAGATTTCCTTGAGCAAGCCCAGGTGCACTCTTTCCAACACCTCGTTGTACCCTCTTCATATTATAATAAAATGACTCAGCAAACTAGTTTTTTGTGCAATTTCATGGATTGATTCATGTGTTTAATTTTCATGGTTTTTATGTCTATGTTTGCTTTGTTATTGACTGTAAAGATTCCCTAGGAATATTACAACTTTAGCATCCCCAAGTCCCCAATTTTCCAAATCTTCTATTTTTCTTCTCAATTCCTCAACTCTCGATTCCTTGCAAATCCTCACGCTATTTCTTCTCTATGTGGTAGCATTTCTGGAAGTTTTCTAGTGGTCCTCAACCTAACTAACATTCACATGCCTTACTCGAGATTAGTTTCTCACAAATTTCCTTCAATCAATTGCACTAAACAAGCCCTTTCAGGTCCTTCTACTACCATGCATTATGGAAACACTAACAAAAAACCGATGTAAAGAGCTTAAACCAAATCTAATACGACTTAACACAAGTGACCATACATTATCACTTTGACAATGAGCTTGTAATGAATGGTTAAATTAAATTCAATTTCTATAAGTCCACTCATTAACTTACAAATTTGTGTTCACTAAAGGACTCTCCAGGGATAACTTTGAAAACCAAATAAAGTGTTAAAACTTAGTACATTAAACATGAAGAGGGAGATTAAAGATAAGAATATGCATTACTTGTCATAATATTAAAGCTCAAAATTAAATATTAAAAATTTTTGTATTGAAAATCTCGATATATATATATATATGAGACCAAATTAAACTTTCCATCACGAAATTAAACTTTCTTTTTTGTAAGACTTCACAAAATAATTTTTTTGCGATAATCTTATTAGTCCTTGCCCTTTGGGCTCACAAGGACTACAGTAATCGAATTTTCGATAGTGAATTAATTCGGCATAGAAAACAAAGACATAAAACCAAAGTTTTGTCCAAATCATGGATTACATTTCACATTTTTTTCACATTTTATCCTAGTTCTTATTTGGCCTCTTGCCTACGTGGAGGCCTCTTGCCTATGTGGAGGTGTTAAGTTATAAGTTACATTTATGAATTATTTTTGACAAATAAATTAATTATTAAGGAATTTAAACTTGTGTGATTCATAATCTTGTTTAGAGAATAATTTCGGCAAAATCACATAAAAAATCATTTGTGCGCGTTTCGAACCAACCAGTGTGGTTCATCGTCAGGACAAGTTGAACATCCAATCTGAGAGATGCAATAAATAGAGACAGCATGCCATTCCATCGCCTGGTGCACCTATTTATAGCATCGCTCAGATTGAATGTTCAACTTGTCCTGACGATGAACTACATTGGTTGGTTCAAAATGCGTCGACAAATGATTTTTATGCGATTTTGCCGAAATTATTCTCTAAACAAAATAAATTAATATTAGCTGATCACTAGCCTTAATTTAAGAACTTTAAATATTCACTAGCATTAATTTAAGAACATTAAATATTAAATGTTTTGTCTAGACCATTTGAAACATTAACCGTAAAGTTTCATAACTTTCCACCGCCCTCTGAGTTCTATGACATCTGGACTCCCTCGTTTTACATTTGGCAAGCACATCTTCATTTTGTTTAGTGTAACAGTATCCTTCAATATTGAGTTCCTTTTCTTTGCGTCATGGCCTTGAACTCCCGGTAGCCTGGTAGACAACTGCTCGTATGGTAGAGGACTCCACAGGGTAAACGATCCTCGCATGGTAGACGACTCCACAGGTTTGCTCAGTTCAGTTTCACCATCAAAATGTGGATTTCGTGATCTTCTTGTATTTCTTTTTTACACTCATTTATTCATTTACTTTCTCTACATATGTATCTATTTATCTTTCTCTGGAAGAATTATTTGGTCATCTTCGGTAATGTTAATAGAGATTGAAGCAAATTCATGAGAAGAAAAAACCAGATAGAAATAGAACTATCTTATCAAAATAAATGAAGGTAATACAAAAACAGGTTCGGGGAATGACACAATCGGTGAATCATCTCCACCATTCATATTTTCTTCTTCGAACCTTGACGTGAAAATCGAGTCAAAAGTTGTAACGTTAATGTTCAAGAAAAAAATCTGCATGTTGGATATGGTTCACACTAACGCAAGATATGATTTAGACGAATACAAAAGCAAGCTTGAAAAATATTTACAAACAAACGAATGCATAAAATATTTTCAAATTGATGCAAATCCTTTCTGTATTGAAATGCTAATTGAAATAAACGGTGAACATATTTCAGGATTACCTATTAATGGATGTACTATTTTGATTGTGTTCACAAAGAAATTGAAAAATTGGCCATTCTTCAATATATACAGAGGATTACATAGTAGCTCCCAAATCATGGCTACCAGCCTACAGATTGAGTAGAAATTCCTGTGCGAGAAAAAATTAAATTGTCCAACGAAACTTCAGCATTTCAGCATTTCAAAACTCAGCA
This sequence comes from Pinus taeda, assembly GCA_000404065.3. Taxonomy (NCBI): domain Eukaryota; kingdom Viridiplantae; phylum Streptophyta; class Pinopsida; order Pinales; family Pinaceae; genus Pinus; species Pinus taeda. The sequence continues at coordinate 44,645 of APFE030003555.1, forward strand.
TGCCATGACAACACGACAAATACAATCCACCCCCTTCAGTAGTAGAAGCAATTCTAATAGGCTCATTGAAATTGCTTCTAATAGGCTCATTTGAATTTCAATGAAAAGAAGCAAACTATGAGCTACCTTTTATGTAAATTGAAAAATCGAACACATGATTTCTTTCATTTGAAAAATAGATTTTCCAAAAGGTCGCTCCAGTGAGTTGTCAGCTAAGAATAATTTCCAAAACGAACTCCCCATATGAACCCATGAAATTTACACACAGGTGTTGGAGTATATTTATTGATAAAACCTTACTATCGCCTCCAAGACAGACTATCTGAGTAATAGAAAGAGCTTCATTCCCTAATGTTGATTGGAACCATTATAGTGCACTTTCACCATAAAACCACTTACACACGACATCAAGTGAATGCGGGAGCAAAGTGGCCATACCTCAAAATTGGTGGAATTTATAGAGAAATAGGCTTTTGTGATGGTAAAATCTTCAGGGATTCCGATAATGGGTATCCAAAAATCTGGAAATCTGGCCGCTAAGCAGTTACACTTGAAGACCGCTTCTCCAGTTTCTTCCATCATTTAGATCAACAACTACTTTCTCAACTTGTTCAACATTCTCATACTCCACAAGTGCTTTGTGGGCCTTAATTGAAACTTTGGCCAAAATCATATCTTTGGGGTTGGAAAACATGCCCAAGTTTTACATCACGGACACCACCAAAAAGTTTCTCCACATTTTGGATAGAGTAATCATTTGACGATTTTGATCATGGGCACCACCAAAAAGTTTCTCCATATTTTGGATAGAGTAATCATTTGGTGATTTTCTGCAACAAAATTGCGAGACTGCACCTCCTCAATGTAAGTATCTAGGTGAAGTCACCTCACTTTCTTCCCATCTTCACCTACAACCAGTTGTGAAGATGTCCTCAATATAACTTCCACCAATGAATGATTGCTAACAAGGATTTTTACTGTCCTAAAAGATGCTACAACTGGATGGAATAGGAACAAATCCTTCTGTATCCTTCTTCACAAACTTCATCAAAGATTCATCAAATGTTTGTTAGTGGGTAGATTTGCATCACTAAAATAGAAATCAACCTGCTTCACAACCTTTTGTCTCAATTCCTCGATGAGAACGACCTTTGAGGAATGAGTGGGGATAGTCGCACTCTCCACCTCACAAGCCAAGACCTCCTGCTCAAAAAGTTGCTCTCGCAGTGGATGTGTCGTAAAGTTTTGCAGAATCGATCCTCCAACATGAACGGGATGGGAGCTTGCGCTCTGGGAACAAACCCAGGAGATATGCACTGTACTAATAAAATGTATCTTGTGCTACGGGAGCTCTATGGGATAAAACATGGTTGCTTAATTACCTATTACCTTTATTGGAATTTAGCCTCTGCCATCTTGATTTTCTACTAGGCGCCTTGTCACGCCCCCAAGACTACGGTAGTCTTCCAACCGTGCTAGGCAAGGTGCGGCACTACCAACCGTTTTCTTTTCGCCAATACTTACGATTGTAGACTATACCTTAACATTCCATACTTAGTTTTATTTTCGTTACCAAGTATTATTAATGTGCCTTTATACCAATGAACACCCATACACATTCATTATCAACAACATTATACAAGAGAAATGCACAATAGTATAAAGGGAGGGGCAACTCCCTGCAATATGATTCTGCTCGATATCAATATATTATACAATCTTCACTTTTACAAAGTATAGGCTAAGTCCTTGGGAAACCCCAAATTTATACTTAGTCAATGTTACAACTTCGGCAAACTCGGTTGCCTAGCTCGTCGGCACCTCCGCATGGTCGCCGCACGACTCATCAACCCGTCGTTCACCTCATCGCACGTCTTCACTCGGCTCGCAATTCGTTGGCCATCAAATGCCCAAATCATGTATACCTGCCCACACGCAATCCCACTTTCCCACCCTTGGCAAGCGCCCAAATCATATGAATAGCATGTAGTACTGCCTGCCCAACTCTACAACCTCTGGTTCCAACCTTCGTCTCCACCGCACCGTCGTCCATGACGCACCCACACCCGGTCGCCCATCCACACGCCCTCACCGTGTCGACCAACTCTTCGTTCAGCGGACGCCCTACTCGGGCCGCCCCTCGTGTACGCCTACACGGACGCCCTCACCCGGCCGCCCGTCGTGCACGTCTACCCGGACGCCCTCACGGTCACCCGCACGCCCGCTCGGGTCATCCGTCGTGCAGCCCTGCACGAATTCCCTCACCCGGGTCGCCTGTCGTGCAGCTCTGCACGGGCGCCCGCCCAGGTCACCAGTCGTGCAGCCTTGCACGATGACTCCTCCACCTCGCACTTTCGCCCCTGCCTTCGCACTGCATCCAAGTACTGCGTCTAGAGAAGATGATCGATGCCAAATGAGAGCCAACGCTCTACAATATATATCAAGTGTAGGGCGAAGTCTAGCAACCCAACCAACTTGCCTAAAGCCCCCTACTCATCGCAAAGTCACCCAAAATGCACGTCAGCTTCTTCACACTTAGAGGTCAACCTCCATAATGTTAAACCCATGCTCCATGCTATATAAACATGCTAGCCTCCCCTCCTTATGTGCATTATCCATCGCACACTCAAGATAGAGCTCGCATACCCAACCAAACCGCAGCTCGTTCAACCGCGCCCTCTGTCGATCGCGGTCCGAACTGCAGGTCGTTACATTCTCCTCCACCTGAAATCGTTGTAGTCCCTGACAACATACCATCCTGGTAGTCACCCACCAAGATCAACTGTATCATTCATCATGTCAACTCCTCCACATACTGCAAACATCTCTGCAACATATGTAGAACCACAGTCTCCATCATGTCTCGTCCTGGAAACCATCTGTCACCAAGATCATCATACCCCATCGATATGTCATATATCGGAAATCATCTCAATCCATGACCATCGACCACCCTGTCACAATCTCTGCATGCTGCTCTCCATCATGGAAGGTTGGCCCCTCCATCTCAAGCTACATGCCTACTGCAACGTCTCGTGTCGACCTCATCATGTGTCATCCCATGTGAACTGCTGCCATGATACTCCAACATAATGTTAACACTTTTCTGCACACTGTTAACCCCCATGTCTGAACTAGTTGGGTAGCTAATCCAACCGTCACGCTCAAACCATGAGAATGCACATCCTCATGCCACCATCAGTCGTTTCTCAGAACATCCTGTCACATCCTCAACTCGATCAAGAATCCATCCATATAAGTGTAAGCCATGCTCAAGTCCATGAAGTAGTCCTCATCCCATCTGCAACATGTTGTCCATGATGTTTGGTGTCAATGTGCTACATGAAATCAGCCACATCTATCCCAACATCATCCATATGTGTGCCTCCTCAATATGAAGAGACCATCTCATCAAACTCCAACTCTCGGTGTGCCACATTCAGGTCCATGAAGCAACCTCCATCATATCTGCAATGTGCCATCTCAAGTCTGCCATAGAAACAAGCATACACCTGTCTCATCTATCCATGTGCTACCCATGATCATAGACCAAACAACTCCCATGTGTCAAAGGTGGTTGAGTCTCGGCTCAACCCATGCCCAAGTGTTGCCACCAAGGCATCATCGTCGTCGTAACTCCATCACTCCAAAGTGTCTCATATCGATCCTCCACATCAAGTCACTCTTTCAAGCCATTCCCATGCATGTACTTGAAAGTATGCACCCCATCCTACATCAAAGTCTCTGACCTCAGCTCCTCAATGCATCAGATCCTCCAAGTCCACCATATATGAAGTCCCCAAAAGTTATGACAATCTCATGTCATCATGAGCTCCATAAGCCATCCCCAACCAACATTCAGCAAGCATACAAGCCTTGGCCCAAGGGTCTCTACAAGATGCCTCAGCTCTCCATGTAGTAGGAATGCTCCATAATCTTCTCACAACTCCATCTAGGTCCATGGCCTTGTTGTACATAAGCGCACAACCTCTCCATTGGCTCGTAAGTAATAAGTCTCCATGTCACCTCAGCAAATCTACCTGCACAACATCCCTGCCTTCGCATTCCTCATTGGATGCCCATAAGTGACACCTCTACAAGTGCTCCCACATAATGTCCCTGCATAAGACTACCATGCTCCATGTCTCCAATCTGATTTCCATGACTAAGTTGTCTATGTAGTCCAACCAAGTAGACCCATCACAACAATCACTCATCTTCACCCAAGTCTGCAATCTTCGGTCTAGTGAACTCGGTCACCCAACCATATCATCATCACATGAGTTTCTCCATCATAGCTCCCCCACTAAAGGTTCCACCAAGACTTGCTCTTGGTCTCGGCCATGAGAAGTCCACCCAAGTGACTCAAGTGTATGCCCTTCAATCTATCCATGAGTCATGCCGGGCACTTAGCCATGTGGCTAAAGCATGACCCATTCCTCCGCAGCGATCATCATGTTCCACCCTTGTCACGGGCCTTTGTACCTTCTACCATAAGGTCACAAACAACCCCAACAAGTCCTGCAAAAGTCAATAATCCTTGCTTCTCCATACAAGGTCTCATCATAGACATCCATGGTAAGATTCTTCCCTGCATCGACAAACTCGCTTTGCCCTTCCCTGCATACGGTCCATCTACCAAATGCTCAAGTGAAACACAAGTATAAATACTTACTTCGTCATTATGAGGTTCCTTCATATGAGTACCCTCATTCATCCATGTCTACAAACTGCACAATCCTGGTCCAACTTGACTGATCTCAAGTTCATCCTCCATCATGATCATGTCTGCGACATCTTCAATTATCACGGCTTCCTCTTCCTTGTCAGTACAATCTGTAACTTCATCTTGCTCCATTGTCCATCCAAGTTGAAGAAGTTCGTCTTCAACATTCTTTTCCAAGACTGCAAGCTTCTCTCGAATCCGGGGATTCTCCTCTTTCGTCCACTTCAACCTGTATAAGGTAAGCAAGAGCTTCCCTTCGCATTCTTCCAAACCTGCCATGCCTTGTCATTCAGCTTGGCCCAAGCACTAAGCATTACCCTTGCTAAACCTGTTTCACCAGCTTCACCCAGTTCCCTGCAACCATGAACCAGCCCTTGTTCCACTTGTATGTGAAACTAGCTTCCTTCACCTGTAAGTACCTGCTTCCACTGTCACTTCGTCACAAGCAACCTTGCTCTAACCAGCTCCAACCGAGCTTTGATACCAACTGCCACGCCCCCAAGCCTACGGTAGTCTTCCAACCGTGCTAGGTGAGGTGCGGCACTACCAACCGTTTTCTTTTCACCAATACTTACGATTGTAGACTATGCCTTAACATTCCATACTTAGTTTTATTTTCGTTACCAAGTATTATTAATGTGCCTTTATACCAATGAACACCCATACACATTCATTATCAACAACATTATACAAGAGAAATGCACAACAGTATAAAGGGAGGGGCAACTCCCTGCAATATGAGTCTGCCCAATATCAATATATTATATAATCTTCACTTTTACAAAGTATAGGCTAAGTCCTTGGGAAACCCCAAATTTATATTTAGCCAATTTTACAACTTTGGCAAACTCGGTTGCCTAGCTCGTCGGCACCTCCGCACTGTCGCCACACGACTCATCAACTCGTCGTTCACCTTGTTGCACGTCTTCACCTGGCTCGCACTTCGTTGGCCATCAAACGCCCAAACCATATATACCTACCCACACACAGTCCCACTTGCCCACCCTTGGCAAGCACCCAAATCGTATGAACAGCACATAGTACCGCTTGCCCAACTCTACGACCTCAGGTTCCAACCTTCGTATCCACCACACTGTCGTGCACAGCGCGCCCACACCCGGTCGCCCGTCCACACGCCCTCACCGTGTCGACCAACTCTTCGTTCGGTGGATGCCCTACTTGGGCCGCCTGTTGTGCACGCCTGCACAGATGCCCTAACCTGGTTGCCCGTCATGCACGTCTACCCGGACGCCCTCACGGTCACCCACACGCCCGCCCGGGTCGCCCGTCGTGCAGCCCTGCACGAACGCCCTCACCCGGGTCGCCCGTCGTGCAACTCTGCACGAGCGCCTGCCCGGGTCACCCGTCGTGCAACCCTGCATGACGAATCCTCCAACTCGCACTTCCGCCCCTGCCTTCACACTGCGTCCAAGTACTGCGTCTAGAGAAGATGATCGATGAATGATCAATGCCAAATGAGAGCCAACGCTCTACAATATATATCAAGTGTAGGGCGAAGTCTAGCTACCCAACCGACTTGCCCAAAGCCCCCTACTCATCGCAAAGTCACCCAAAACGCACGTCAGCTTCTTCACACTCATAGGTCGGCCTCCACAATGTTAAACCCATGCTCCACACCATATAAACATGTTAGCCTCCCCTCCTTATGCGCATTATCCATCGCACACTCAAGAGAGAGCTCGCATACCCAACCGAACCGCAACTCGTTCAACCGCGCGCCCTTCGTCAGTCGCGGTCCGAACTGCAGGTCGTTACACGCCTGGTTTGAAGTAAGGATAGATCATCCTTCACACTGTCCCTCATATTGGAAATGACAGCCAAATGTCTTCATAAGTCCTATCTTTGAAAGGATTGTTCATTGTTCTTTGGAAATGGCAGCCAAATGTCTTCATAAGTCCTATCTTTGAAAGACTTGTTCATTGTTCTATCACAAAGAGTGTTTTCTCCGCATTCCATAAATATGTCCATATCTACTGAAAACATCCATGCTTCAAACCATGTTGTCCATATCTTTGTCCATATCTACTGAAAACATCCCTACTTCAAACCATGTTGTCCACATCTTTGTCCATATCTACTGAAAACATCCCTGCTTCAAACCATGTGCTCTCTTCCCTACCTTCATTCCTTTCTTTGTAGAATAAGAGATTGTTAGCGTGTCTCATGGAACACCAGAGACCAAAAACATTCTCGAAATCTAAACTAAAAACATCCCTGCTTCAAACCATGTGCTCTCTTCCCTACCTTCATTCCTTGCTTTGCAGAACGTGTGAGTCATGGAACACCAGAGACCAACACGAACTCGTGAAGATTGTGGTGCTTTGCAGAATAAGAGACTCTTAGTGTGAGTCATGGAACACCAGAGACCAGCACTTCATTCCTTGCTTTGCAGAACGTGTGAGTCATGGAACACGAGAGACCAACACGAACTCGTGAAGATTGTGGTGCTTTGCAGAATAAGAGACTCTTAGTGTGAGTCATGGAACACCAGAGACCAGCACTTCTAGCGATGAAGGGTTGGAACTCGTGAAGGTTGTGGTGCGATGTGAAAGATTAAAACTTGGTTATTCATTTATTTTTATTAATTTTTAATTTTAGGGATTATTAAATTCAAAATAAACCAAACTCTAGGCATGATTAACTTATTAATATTAGGAACTGCATTAAGATTAATAATGAAAATCACTACATGGTTGGAATGAGGGACCGGTAAACTGAAACTGGATATGGCATCAAAGGTTTAGTGACTTTTACCGAACAACTTCTTTTAATGGGATTTAATTTATACCAAGTCATGTCTAATTGCTTTTGATTCATCGGTGGGGGACCATAAACGTTGACTTCGCATTTAAATTGTTCGTGGATAATCCCTCACTCATTTAAAAAGATTAAGATACATTTTAGATTCAATACATATGCCTAAACTTGATATGTTATCAACACCTACTCTGTTCTCATACACCTAAGTGTAGTGTGGCCAAATGCATTATATAGATTCGACACCCACCCTGGAACCTCTTGTTAGACGTTGACATCTTGGAGTCTGGGCAGAGCAGCATCAACAACATCGCCAACACCAAAACCACGACAAATCCAAACAGACTACTTACATTTTCTTCTTTCTTTACAATGTAATAAATTCCTTCCATGAATTCTTTCCTTCGGAATTCGAATTGAATTCGTCCAACAATTTCTAAGTTTTTCTCTGCAAATTGTATCTTGATGAGAGCCAAGCGATTCACTGAAATTTCATAACGGTAGCTCTTGTTTTTGGCCCAGGTACAAAAAAATCTCGTCGAAATTGAAAGAGTCACAGGAATAGTTGTCGCAACAACGTTGTCAAATTGGAAGGAGAGAGGAAATCATTTGACGCAGTCATCAGTGTTTCCATATTCCTGACCAACGAAACCTTGCCTTCCTAACACCTAGAACTTGCAGTGGTTAAATTTGACGGAAAAAAATATCAATGGTTATATTTGACAGACATTCACCCATATTTCCATTATTTAATCGTTGGATACCCGTTTTCTGCCATTCACCGTAATTCAAATTGGATTTTAAAAAAAAATAGAAAAGATGAGCAATATTGTTCATTAAAACAATATTAAAGATATTTCATGGATAACGCTAGTTCAAAAAATTAAGCAAGATAAAGAAGAGTTCTTAAACATCCAAAAGGATCTGGATGCCATCATATCTTCCACCTTTCATAGCATGTCTTTCGAAAAAAAACCTCATCAGGGCCCTGGAAAAAAGGAAGCATATGCTCCTCCTTAGAGAAGAAGCATCTTGGAGGCTAAAAAGCAGAGCATTGTGGCTTAAGGAAGGGGATCGTAACAATAAATTTTTTCACAATTTCGCTAACGCCAGAAGGAGGAGAAATTTGATATGGAAGATTGAGGATGGTAACGGTGGCTTTCTCCTTTCCCAGGAGGATATTTGAAATGAAGCCGCTCGGTTTTTTCAGAAGCAGTACAAAAGGAATCAAAGTAATGTAGGTGATATGTTATGGGCTGCAGATTTAATGCCTGAAATGTTCGATGAGCCCTCATATGAAAATTTTATCAAACCAGTCACAGAAGAAGAGCTCCTTGCCGCCATTAAATCCTCTAAAAAGGACAAGAGCCCTGGCCCCGATCGCTGGCCCATCGAATTCTTTTTGCATTTCTATGATATGTTCAAACAGGACCTGTTGAGAATGGTGGAGGCTTCGCGCATGTCGGGAAATATTCACTCTGCTTTATCTTCCACTTTTATCGCTCTAATTCCAAAAAAGAAAAATTCTGTATCTTTTCAGGATTACAGGCCAATCGCTCTCTGTAATTCTCTGTTCAAAATTATCACCAAAGTCATTGTGAAAAGGATGAAGCCTGTGTTTAACCTCTTCATTACCAGAGATCAACATGCCTTTTTAAAAGATCGGAATATATGGGATGTTGTGGCTCTGACTCAAGAAAGTCTCTTCTCTCTTCGATCAAACAACATCAAGGCGGCCATTTTAAAGATTGACCTGAAAAAAGCCTTCGACTGTGTGGACTGGGGTCTTCTCAGAATCTTGCTGGCGAAAATTGGGTTAAGATCGAAAGGTATAGAATGGATCATGGCGTGCGTTGAAAATGTAAACTTCTCGGTTATCATCAACGGCATTCCATCCCCCTTTTTCAAAGCTGAGCGTGGTCTCCGACAGGGTTGTCCCCTCTCTCCGCTGCTCTTCATTCTGGTTATCAACACATTAAGCTTACATCTCAACAAAGCAGCTTCTGAGCTAAGATATAGGCCGATCAAGATCTGCAAGGAATTTTTCTTATCCCACAATCTCTTTGTGGATGATATTCTCATCTTTGCTACGCTCTGCAAAGCCTCGTGGCAATGTCTTTAAAGCATCCTAAATAAGTTTCAGTCTGCTTTAGGTATCTGCATAAACAAGGATAAGTCTAAATTATATCATAACGAGACTGATACGGAGCTTGTCATATGGATTGCCTCTCTGATAGGCATTGAAGCCGTCGATTGGAAATGGAATTAAATACCTGGGGTTCCCCCTAAAGCCAATAGGGAACAAAAAAGGGGACTGGTCTTGGCTCCTGGACCGTTTTTACAAAAGAATCTCCGGATGGGAATTGAGGCTTCTCTCCTTGGCGGGCCGATTTATTTTAGTACAGGCAGTTTTATCTCAGCTGGCGATCTACTGGGCGCATCTCTTTTTTCTCCTTGCTTCTATTATAAAAAAAATGAGCACATTAGCAGCAAATTTTCTTTGGGGAGGGAAATCCTACCAATCTAAATTTCACCTGGTAAATATGAATTCAATAACAAAGTCGAGAAAATCAGGGGGTTGGGGCTTGTTGGACATGCAGACTTTTGGAAATGCCCTCCTTTGCAAATCTCTCCTCAGGGGTATTTATGGCAATGGACCATGGAGCATGTTTATCAATAGAAAATACTTAAAAGGTAAAAGCATTGAATTCTGGTATAGAAGGAACTCCTTGGGGATCAAAAGAGGATCTGCCATCTGGCTCAGTCTTCGTAAAAATCAGTCTTTTATTATCGAAAACTTTCGATGGAAGATCTTTTCAGGATCAAGTATTCTCATTGGTTTTGATTTCATCAAAGATGGTATGACATCTCCTCTGCCACCAGATCTGGTTTCTTTCTTTCACTCGAGAGGCATCTTCACATGGGATAAATTGATAAAATCTTGGTCTTATACATCTCCGGTTTGGAAGGATGAAGTGGATCTTATTTTGCCTCCTCACATTCGGTCATTTTGGAGTTTTGTTCGGCTTGAATTACAGGGATTGGCTATTCGACGCTCGGGGTCAAAGGATGTTCTTGCCTGGAATCTGCCACACACTCCTTCTCCTGTTCGTGTAAAGGACTTATATGCTGCCCTTTCATCAGGGCCCGAGATCTCAATCCATCAGATTTTCCCTTACTCACTATGGAAAGTCGCTTGTCCTCTCAAGATGATCCTCTTTTCGTGGCTCCTTTTCCGGAACAGAAATCTCACATGGGAGGTGCTTCAGAAGAAGGGTTGGCAGGGTCCGGGTCGATGCGTTTTGTGTCAGAACGCTGAAGAGTCAAATTTCCATATGTTCTTTCAATGTCCTGCTTCACAACAAATCTGGTATGAACTTTCTATCTCCTTGGACTTTCCTCACTTTGGTTTTTCGTCTATACAGGACGATTTTTTTTGGTGGAGTGAACAGTCAGCACCTCGGCGCTCTATGTTTATTATGGTTTGTTGGTCCATATGGAAGTGGAGGAATGAATCCATCTTCAATTGCTCCAGGAGGCCATTGTCTTCGCTTTTGCTCAGCATCAAGGCTTACCTTGATTTTCTGGGCTAAACAGGCTTCCCTTATCAGTATCACGCTCTACTTTTTGGGACTTTTTTTTATTATCTTTACTTATTGTAATGTTTCTGCACTTTTTTGCAATTATGGAATAGTCTTACAACATGCAATGATCTGCATGATCTAGTTTTTAATAATGTTCCCCACAGTATTGAATCCTACTTGGACTTGTGGCACTTTGGTACTATACTATCATAATCCTCTATATGTAAACTTATATTTCTTCAATATAAAAAATATGGTTTTCTTCTGAAAAAAAAAAGTCTAGAAACAATGCAATATCAAAATTTTAACATTAAAATATATTATTTATTTATCTAAAATTAAATTTAAAAATTTCTAAAATCTCAAAAGTTACCAATAACATAAATATCGTCTTTTGTGCCCAATGATACACGGTCAAAATTCTATATGAAAATCAGAATCACGCGAGACAGTAGTAGATTTTCACATCGTAGTCTAACGATGCCTAGGAGTTGCTCGGAAATCATGGGAGTTCTGGTCATATTTAGAGTAAATCCAAGTTATAATTGTTAAACTTCAAAATTTTAAGTATTTTAGACGTTTTTTATGGTGTTAAACTTATTTTCACCATCAAAAACAACATTCAAACACTCTTTACAGAAAAATTTGAAAAAAAATTACCCCATACAAGTGGTCGCGGCAATTCCTCCCCGTCGTTACACGACTCCGATTTTCACGTGTACGTGTCACGAGAGATACATCAATAAGTAAGACGCAATGGGCTCTTGATTTGCAATATATTATTATCAAATGAAGCATTCAATGTGTGCGCATTATATAACATATCGGGTATGCTTTCATTATTAAGTTTTGTTGGGTAGAGCGCATATCATATCGGTATGGTTTGATTTAAGATATGTTTATTGAATTCAGAATTTGGATGACAGATAGGGCGAGTGCTATTTCATGGACTATAGCATCATTAATGCTATAGTCCACGTAACCCGGAGAGCCCATCGCATGCATGCATGGATGCATATCGATTCACTCACCTGCGGCAATGCTCGTTCCTGCCCGCCCTCCTCGCCTTTAATCGTTCTGACCCACACAGCTCCATAATTCGTACTTCTATCACATCAGTTGGTGTATGCAATTTGAATGTCAATGCCACCTCATCGTTTACGATTTCAGACCTCCCTGTTCACTATTTCAAATTGGCAATGGCGCCCAATTTTTTTGAAATTAATTGAAATCCTAAACAATTTCAAACTAGCGCGCAAATATTTTGTTATCCCTGCTCTCTGGTGTCCGCTCTCGTAGCAGACTGGCCTAGGAGCAGAGCCCATCCATACCAAGAAGTTTCATCAACCACTCCCCCGGCGGAATTTTCTGCCTATCGCTGAAATAGTTTGCATCATCTGGTTGGTGGATTAACTTCTGTTCATTTTCTCTCTCATTCTCATGATTTTGTTTTTGTTGGGGATAGTCGTAATTTGGTGGACAAAAGTAATCGATACGAACGAAATACAAGAAGACACCCTTCACCAAGCCAAGGCTCTGTAGGCCCAGAGCCTGAATGGCGAGTATGATATCTCGAACTACCAACTCAGACGCGCATCTTCTCCTCCAAGAGTGGCCGATTTCGTGGGTTCTGTGGAGATCAAGATGAGCGAAGACAGCCGCGGTCGAGGACTCTACGTCACCCAAGAAATAAGGACAGGGAAACTCTTGCTGGTAAGCAACACCGTCGCAGTTGTTTATCAGAGTGTCTCTATCTCCATGTTTCATGTGGACAACAGGCGTAAAATGAACAGCACCTCTCAAGAAGATCTTGTGGCAGCGGTAGTCTGTGATGCCAGAAAATCGCAGAGATTGCTTCGTCAAATTTATACTTTATTCGATTCCTCTACGCCCAGCAACCTTCAGGATCCTGCCATAGATCTGTTTAAGACGGACGATCAAATCCTTGCGGACCAAGAAGGTCCATGTAGAACGTGGATAGCTGGCTACCTGAGGGGGTTTGGAGAAAACCAACTGGACCAAGGGTCGTTCATTACATCTTTCAGGGAATTCCATGTGGATGCCTACATGGTTTCTTCTCTGCAATCGGCATGTGCTACGCAGGCATGCCGTCGGTGGAATCAATAAGAGCTCAGAGAAATGGACTGGCAGCATCGATATTGATATTGTTATGGTTATATAATGTAGACGGATCCAGGTACTCTAGCTTCGTTTTGTTTGAGATCCACTGCTCTTTTATACCATATTCATGAAATTTTGAATTCAATACTTCAGCACAAACATTTTTCATGCCGTCGGTGGAATCAATAAGAGTTCGTAGAAATGGACTGGCAGCATCGATATTGGTATTGTTATGGCAGCATCGATATTGGTATTGTTATGGTTAATATAATGTAGACAGATCCAGGTACTCTAGCTTAGTTTTATTTGAGATCCACTGCTCTTTTATACCATATTCATGAAATTTTGAGTTCAATACTTCAGCACAAACATTTTTCTTTTATTCATCATTATCTCTGCACTTCCACCTTTCAAGCTGATAGCCTAAACGGAGACTTTGCCGCCTTTTAAAAGGCTCACTGTCATGGCTACCTTCATGAGATTGCTCTGCTTGCCTGGTTTCATTGACCGTGTGGTAGAGAGAGTGTGAACATGTCGAGTTAGTTGGATTAAGCCCAAGAAAGTTTATGATCAAAGAATATAAAAATGATATTGACAACACATAAAAAAAATTCAAAAGAGAATTAAAAAATAATATTATAACACAAAAATTCAAAAGATTAAAATAAAGTTAATTGTAAATATCTACAAATAAATAAAAGTTTTGATTAAAAAATTCAAATAATGGTATTCACAAGACATCAAAAAATTAAAATAATGGTGAGTGTGAGTATATGCAAATAAATAAAAAATGGTATCCAGAACAATAAAATGCCTAATGTGAATATGGGGATGGCAATTTATTAGAACAAACTGATAAAAAAAAATGAAACAAATTAAAGAAAATTAATGATAAAAAAGTGAATAAACAGGAAAAAGAAATCTATGATTAAGGAATGTGAACATATGCAAAAAAATGATTTTATCAGAATAAAACAAAAGGTTGAAATAAAGTTGAGTGTGAAAATATGCAAACAAATGAATTAGACAGACCCCATGATCTCCCAATAGGTAAGATACTTAGCAACATGAACTCGACCAACTAAGCTATGCTTGAAACTTGTATTGTTTTTCTAATAAAAGCCTAATCCTTACACAAAAAATTCAATTTTACCAACTTATAAATATTATACTTATATATAATAATTATAATAAACTAATTTAATATAAATTATAAATTAAATTATATTATTTAATAATTATATATATATTAAACTTAAATCGTTGTAATTTCAATCTTTAACCCAAAAAAATAATAATTTATATAACATTTTTAATAATAAATTATTTGAGTTAAACAATTCAAATTAAATGAACATTTAAATATTTTTTTTTAAATTCCATTTTCTTTTATAAAATGTTTTATAATTTTAATAAACTTCTAAAATATAAATTATTGTTGTTTTATTGGGGTGAAAGAATATGAAGAATTGGATTGGAACAACTTTACCACAATCCAAGCCATGAAGTTTTAGTTAATCCACTCATTCTAGGCATTATTGATACTTCCTCATCGGTCTCACTTAACTTATGGTTTTTCTACTTCAATTAGAATTTACCAATATTATAACATAATTTTTTGTATAATGAAATTTGGACTAATAAACCATTTTGTAGACAAAAAAAAAATTAAGCTTTGTAAATAAAATTTCTAGCCTCAAAAATCATGGAAAATAAATTTTGATATAATTTCATAAAATAAACTTATTTAAACCAAAAAAGGTATTATTAAAAAAAATATATTCTTTTAGAAGTATATTTAATTCCATCCCTATAATGTAAATTATTATTTCCTAATTTTTAAAATTTCTCATAAAATAACGATTTATAAACCAATATAAAACATGTCGGTTAATACTTCCTCCAAACTATTATTATCATATATTAACCGACTACACTTCTAATATTATACACTTCCTCCAAACTATTATTATCATATATATGAAAGTGCCTTAAATGATCTGATGACATTTGATTAACATAACCTTTATTTTTTTTATGTCCATAGTTATACCTATACTAGAACAAAAGTCTTTGAGGATTCTTAAATCATTATTAAGGTCAAAGGAACAATATCATTAGCATAAAAATGAAGGATGATGGGTATACCAACAAGAGTTGGCCCAATACAACTAGCTTCTTTCGACCAACATTCTATCTTATCAATGTAAATCCAAAAAAACGGGGAACATGAGACAACCTTGTTTGACTAGTATATTACAATTAATTTCTTCCAACCATCTTTCAATGTTCTAAAACTTGGTAATGATACTTCGACATAGCCTTACAAAATTAACTCTTAACACATAAGAAACTTTAAATATAAAATTACAAATTAAATTATAATTCCAACAAATTTTATGGAGGCAAATTTTAGACCTCCAAATACTACGGCTTCACAATCGACAATTGTAAGTGTGAGATGTCAATTGTAAGTGTGAGATGTCAAACATTATAGCAGATGAGACGAAAAAGGATATTAGTTCTATTATAATGCACCCTTATGGAATGTTAATTTTTTGTGTAGTTTATGCTACTTCTAATATTATACAAAAACGGAGTACAAAACGTTTACATCTGCCATGCTGAGATGGCTACATATGAACAGTATTGCATACTATGACTGAAATCGAATCTGAGAGACTGAAGGACTATGAGACTGTCCACTGACCCCAGACCAGAACCCATGTAAAACTGGACACATGCCAAAAACTCCCAATCCCTACCGTGGCGAGGGAGGAACTTACAAACATTGAAGTACCGACATACATAACTACAGACATAACAGAAAAACATACTTCGACGTGAATCGACCCAAAGAACAGGACTGACTCAAAACGACAATTGCGCACTGTGACCACCGTGCCAACGTTCTGAGACTGTAAGAGCAGTCTCCAAAACAACCAAAACAACCAAGCAATAGGCTTAAGCATCCACGGACGTGGATGGTTGCTCCTCCACCACTGGACATCCATACTGGTCGGATGCACTCGAATCTGTATATGGGGCATCGTTCTTTGCAGGCTCGCTTGTTCCCGCCACCGCACCCGAGGCTTCCGCAGGCTGCAATCGCGGACACTGAACAGGCGAGGGTGGCCGTGGCTCCGTTGGGACTTCTGGCGTGGATGCGTGTTCACATTTTTTGATCCGAACTGAAACATAGTAAGTGGCATTGTCCAAGGCGCATGGAAACCGAAAGCGGGTGGAGGGGTGAGAACCGAGCAAACACGCCGTTGCCCTTCCCCGCTCTCTTCCTCTGCTGCGTCCCCATCTAGCTCCAGGGGAACTAATTTCTTCAGAGGGGGGAGTCGAACGAGGCTGAGGATCGTGGCGAGGAAGCTCGACCTCTTGCACCTCCCCTTGAACCACCCCGCCTACTGATGAGGCATTGCCGTTCACGCGACATCCTGAAACAAAACTGCACACAATGCTGCCCAGAGACCGAGTTTTCCCTTCACCACAAAGTGCCTTGGACCAGTGCATAAGCTTACAAGGAAGATAATAAACCGTTGAAATAGCGCAAGTGAGAGGGACAAGACTTACCACCCTGAGCTGGAGCCGAGGATCTTCCTGAGCACCGAAGGGCGAATTGCTCACAGGGACCCAAATAAACTGAAGCCGAGTATCACCCAGAGCACTGAAGGGCAAATTGTTCATAGGGACCCAAATAAACTGAAGCCGAGTATCACCCAGAGCACCGAAGGGTGAATTGCTCCCCGGGACCCAAAGAAACTGAAGCCGAGTATCACCTAGAGCACCGAAGGGCGAATTGCACACAAAGACCAGAACAAACTGAAGCAGGCAGACGAGAATGCCCGGGCGTCCCAAGGTAAAGACCAAGGCCTTCTGTACAGAGGGCCGAGGTCTAAATCTTGGCGCACGCAACCACGGCTCACTCATCCATGACCAGAGCAAACAACACACAGACCACAGAGACTTAACATCCCAAGAAACAACATGCCAGACGCTAACCATTCCAATGCACCCCAACTGCACACAGAGCACCTGTGGGCTGAGGTAGTCGACTGTTATAGAACTGTGAACAACCGATCTCCCACGCGCATTAATGGCCGCATTGATCATGGCCGGACGGAAGAGGCTGGATCGAGAATCGTTTGGCCATCTGGCGGATTTGGGCGGCCACTTGCCCAGTAATGAGGCTGCCCCCGCATTTAATTGCATATTAAACACCCGCAGCCGGGGTTATGGAATGTTAATTAAAGTTGAAAGACAATACGCAATTGAATGATATTTCTTAAAGTCAGCGAGTCATATGTTTTTCCTTTTTCCAAAATATTGGCCTAGTGAGGTAGGTTAATTAACTAATTATAATAATCTTGTAATTAAAAGAAATATCTTAATCATAATAATTTTATAATTTTAAAAAATATTTTTATTCCTAATTTTAGAAATAAGAAATAACTAAATTTTAAGTGTAAAAGTCATAATTAAATAAAACAACAAACTCTTCTTCATTAATAGACAAGAGACCCACTTATATACAATATTTTTTTTTACTATTAAAATCTACTAAAACATACCTACTCCAACTAACTCTTGATTTGAAGCTTTAAACCTTTTAATAGAAAAACACACACATTCATTCATTAAAATTGAAAATATTTATATTTGAAATTTTATTTATGATTTAGTCTATGAAAAATAATTTATACTTTATCATTAATATTGTAATTGTGTAAAATTTACTCAGCCTTCCACCTTCCATGTTATGAACTAACCCCTTCTATCAAATTTGATCCCATATTACTTATATTATTACTTTTAAATTTTCTTACTTATAATACTATATTTAATTTAATTTATTTCGTCAAAATGTAAAATTGAAATGGTGGAATATCAAACATGATACTACTGCAAAATATGTCATCTGAGCTTAACCAAAAAAATATGAGTCATACAACCTATGGTACCAATATTTTGAAACGGCTGTACAAACTTAACTTTGAATATGTGAGAGAAAGGCCGACAAGATCGTTTAGCATGTTCAACTAATAGTAGAAGAGACCATGAGTTAAACTGGAACGAACCTGCTCAATACATTACAAACTAAATTGAATATGGTCCATATTATTACACCCACTGTTGGCACATTCCCAGATCTATTTATTTGCCTTCCATACCTATTAACCTATTCTTCAAACTTACTCTCAACCTCAGACTTCTCTTTGGTGGGAGCTCCTTCAACTTTTTCTTCAATGCCCATGCCCGCAGCGAATGGTTGACCAATAGTCTCTCATTTTGCAAGTTAGGCTTGTTCGGGCATTTTTGTGGAATCGTTGAGTTTTGAAAATTCGTCGGATTCCACCAGGGCCAATTCTGCTTCAAGCTCCGAGGCATGCGACATTACAATTATTTCCTCTACAGATTTCTCTATGACGGGGGGGCTTTCATCTACCTTTTTCTCAGCCACGGGAACCTCTTGTGTGGAACTGCAAGCAGGAGCTTCTTCTTCAGTAGGCCCTTCAATCATGGGTTCAATCTCGGTAACCTTCATAGCTTCCTCTAGGGGTTTAACTTGTTCTTCGCTTGCCATCAATTCAGCTGACGCGGTAACCTGCACAAAGAAATATAATGCATCATGGTATCATCAAATACTTGGTAAGAGTTCAGTCCATGCAATTTTAAGTGGAAGTTGGGATCCATAGATCTTGCTACAGATCAATCGATCTAAACTAAAAAATATGAAATCAAAACGGGTACGAGGCATAAAATTGTAATGTCAACCTGCAAAGCTTCATTGATATACCTCTACACGGGCCATATTCTACTAATTCGAAATGTTTACACAAGATGATAAAGAAATTGAATCTTCTCATTCAAACAAAAATTCAATGGATGGTATTAGAAGTTTTATAGGTGAACTTGTTAATATGCAGTAGAAATCCTACAATATATTCTTCTACCACACCATGGGAGATGGGAACTCTCGGTCAATAGTGCTACCGCCTACCATGGATATCCATGGTTCTCTATTGAAAATTAGAAGGAACAGGGCCTGAGTGAAATGAATGTTTGAATTCAAGCCAACTGAAAATTCAGCTAGACACGCGAGGTAAATTTAAAATTCAAATAAGCACGGTGATGCAATACAATTGAAATTCAAAATGTCTCGACAAGGAGAAACATTGAGTTAATGTTGTTGGCATGGGCGAATATATTGCCAATTTAAATACATCAATTAACTGAGTCAAAGCAATTAAATCGAGCCATTGAAGTTGAAACCATGAACCTTGCCAGAAATACAATGGCCATGCATGGGTATGCATATTAATAAGTCCATACCATGCTTGCATGTTGGTGAATCACTAAGGCAATCATTGCCTTAGTGACTTGTTTTTAAGAGTTTCCCAAAATTTATGTAGAGTACTTACTTAAATTCATTAAATCCGAAAAGTATGCGACATACAAGAAGTCTCACACGGATCTAAGTAACTAGTATGGAAGTATTAATCTAAAATGTAATGTAGACTACCGAAAATCTCTCACACATATCTAAGTAGTCTAGAAGTAATAAAAATATGGTGCATAGATTAGGGAGATCAAAAATATTAAAATTACTCTTCATTTTATTTGCAAATTTAAATAACTGTATTATTATACTTGTGGTTCATAGTTACAGGATATAATGTATTTAATTTTCCATTGATTTGTTATTAGTTTTTCTTTGAGTAAAAGAATTTAAAATTTATCTAAAGTTTAACATTATGAAACTAAATTTTTCAGAAAGCACATTCCTAAACTAGTGACAAGAGAAGACAATTATAATCTTAACAGGCTAGTGAATGAAGAGGAAATCAACGAAGTCATCAAAGAAACGAAAAAATGGGAAAGCTCCAGGTTCGGATGGTTTTAACATTGACTTCTTGAAAGCATGTTGGGAAATAGTCAAGCAAGATATCCTCAATGTGGTGGAGGACTCAAGGAAAAATAAAACTATTCTAAAGGCACTTAACACCTCTTTCATAGCCTTGATTCCAAAGCAAGAGAATGCTATCACACTAGATAGATTTAGACCCATAGCATTATGTAATGTGGTGTATAAAATTATTTCAAAAGTAATTGTGAATAGAATTAAGCACCTGCTCCCAACTCTCGTGGTTGAGGAGAAAACTGGATATGTGGAAGGTAGGCAAATTCTTGATAACATCATTCAAGCTCACGAGGTGGTACACTCACTTAAGAGTAATAAGTAGGCATGTATGATCATTCAACTTGACATAGAAAAGGCTTATGATAAGCTAAGCTAGGCTTACATCAAGGAAGTACTGATAGCATATGACTTTGACCATAACTAGATAAGATGGGTAATGGCCCTTGTAACCACCCCAACTTTTTCAATCCTACTAAATGGCTCACCATAAAAGACCTTTAAGCCCTTGAGAGGACTTAGATAAGGAGATCCGCTCTCACCCTTCCTCTTTATTCTCATGATGGAAGGGTTAGGCAATGTGATTAAATATGCCAAAGGAGAGGGAAAAATCCAGGGTCTCAAACTCACTTTAAATGGGGATGCCTTGACCCATTAACAATTTGTGGATGACACCATGCTACAGGGTATACCCACAGTCAAGGAAGCTCAAGCCTTCAAACAAATCCTGAACGACTTTGCTAAGGCTGCGAGGACAGAGGTAAGAGCAAATCAAAGATTTTCTTTTTTAATACTGATACTGCTATTCAGAGAAACCTCACAAGAATTCTAGACTTCCAAAGAGATATGCTACCCTCCAGATATTTGGGAGTACCTCTAACAGACAAACCTCTAAGCAAGGTAGTTTGGGAGCTGGTTACTAATAAACTTCAGGACAAAATCAGGAAATAGACTATCAGGTCTTTGAATATAGTAGGATGGTTAGAGCTTACAAAAGCTATCCTACAAACTATCCCCATCTTCATACTCTCAGTCCTTCCAACTCCTAAAGGAGTAATGCAACACATTAGAAATATCCAAAGGTTAATTTTGAAAATATTTAAGGAAAATGTATTTTGAATTGTAAAATAAATTATTTAAGTAAATGGGTTATTTTGGAAATATTTTAAGAAAATGTATTTAAAAATAAATTTCTATTTGAAAAAAATTACATTATCTATATAAAAATATTTATCATATAAATCGATTATTATCAAAATATTTATGATTCAAGCAATGTTCTTAAATGGTATATTAGCTAGTTTACATTGAGTATCACATGAAACATTTTTTATTTTTTATAAAAAAAATTAATGCATTATAATAAATAAGATACATATGGAAATTTGGTATCCCTAAGTTAGTTAAGTGGTTAGTGAATTACTTTAAATGGTTAACTGTTTTGAATTTTATATGGTTTCTATCTCCAAAACAAATGCATTTCAAGCTAATGAAATGGTACATGGTGCTAATTATTATTCTAAAAATGTTTATCCAAATGAATTTTAATTTTTATTCATATCTTTTTCCTTTTTTTCTTTTTCCTACTTTTTTAACACCCCATATAATAGGTTTTACAATGCACATTTAAATTTCTTTTGAATGAGACTTCTTTTTCTTATTATTGGCTTGATTTATTTCTAAACTCTATCATAGGGAAACATAGGCAAAGTCTTCTACCCTATAAGTTGGAGAACCACATTGACCTCTATCAAGGAGGCGCTCTTCCAAATGTGTCATTTCATAAGACTAACATAGAATAGCATTATGATGAATGTTACGTGAAGTCAATCACTTATTTTTTAGTATAGATTAAACATCATGATTAATTACCAAAAGGAAAGCACAAATAATGACACTGATCTCCTATCATGGTGACTATCAATTGAATTGATGATGGTTTTGCAATTTAACACTATGGTTTAAATGTTTTCAAATAAGCTTAATTGTGTCTATACTTTATATGCATATACAAATTCTATGGATTTTTATGATAACAACAAAACATGAATAACTATAAGACAACCTAGAAAAAAAAACATTTTGTTAAAGTTGAATTCTGTTTGTGCTACTTCAAGATTTCACATATTACCACTATTGCATGAGGAACACCATTCTCAAAAATATCAAACATGGTCAATGGGGTCTAGCATGGGTGGTTAAAGTAGTGTGTGATTTTCCTTTGTATCTAAGTTTGATTACCTATGAAGTACATGCTTGTTTCTCATGGCTAATCTGCCTCCACAAGGAACCACTTCATATGGATGGAGAT
Organism: Pinus taeda; assembly: GCA_000404065.3. Taxonomy (NCBI): domain Eukaryota; kingdom Viridiplantae; phylum Streptophyta; class Pinopsida; order Pinales; family Pinaceae; genus Pinus; species Pinus taeda. The sequence goes on from APFE030003555.1 coordinate 67,093, forward strand.
CAATGCACTTTCTGGTAAATTTGGGAAAATATATCATCCCTAGCCATGATCAATTAGATTTTTTTTCTCATTTACAAGTTATATGTTAAATTTACATTCTTGGTGAATAAATTTCAAACAAATAAAATATTAGGAAACTTTGGGGTGGAGAAGAATACCATAATATAAATATATTTCTTATTTTCATAGATGACACAAATGGTAACCACATTTTTCAAATATTGTTTTCTCTGAATAACATTTAATTCAATAATTTAAAAATTGTGAAAATTTCTTGGAGTTATATTAATGAGAAAACCGTGGGAATTAATTTTAATATATTTATTGGATGTTTGTTGACCATTAATAGGGAAAATTACTATCTTATCTTAGTTGTGGATCACTTCAATGAAATTATCATGATGATACCATATAAAAAAAATACTTTTAGTCCATTATGTATAAAAATATACTTTTAATGCATTACGTCAAATACTTATTCTATGATAAGGTGTGGATGTATTTTTGTTTACC
>APFE030003564.1:13302-35749 GCA_000404065.3 Pinus taeda
TATGCATTTGTGTGGTCAATATATATCTGGTCCTATATTGTTTATGATTGTAGATCTTTGTTCTTCAATAGTATTATGTTGCTTTGATTCCACAGGTGCTCTTTGAAGCTAGGTAAGCGAAGGAGTGGCAAAGATCTGTAAGAAGGGAGAGGAACTAAGCAAGGAACCAAGCGCAAGACTGAGGTTGGTGTCCTTTGTTCCCCTCTTATCTACTTCTCATAAAGGAAAGCGAAAGTATTTTTGGTTTGTTTGTTTCTAATATAGCTACCCGTCTTAGTGGGACTAGCAGCTCTGAGTGGACACTAGATATCCCGATAACACTTCCATATTCCTCTTGTCCTTACCACATTTAGGATAATCTATTTGATAGTGCCCAAGTTCTTGACATCCATAACATCTTACCTTATCCATGTTCCTCCTTTTTTTTTATGACTTAACTTTCCAAATTTCCCTTTCTTTCTTGCCACAACGACATATGCTTGATTCTACTTATTTGGTCTGACATCAACCTTCACCTTCACTCTAGTTTCTTCGATCATATAGAGTGACCATAGATCTTGAAATGGAGTAGTCTCTTTCATTCCATATAAATGTGAAGTGAAGTTACCCCATTATTTTGGTAGTGCATTTAGTACCATTGTGGTAATGTCTCTATCAGACATGACTTCTCCTAGCTCTTGTACTTGATCTCGAATTTCTTATATCCTCATAAAGTATGAGGTTATTCCATATCCCTTGGATATCTTTATTTTTTAGAGTTATTTCCTTAATTAGATTACTTCTCTTATAGTACTTATGGAAAAAAAACTCTACCAATTTGACATATATATCTTTTGTAGTCTCCAACTTTTATACATATGGGATTAGACAATCTTTTATAGATTCTATAAGAATGCTCTAGGCTCTCACTTCTCCCTTCATGAATCTAGCATGTCCTTGAGTATAATCCTTTGGAGGTTGGGTTATTAATCCCTTTATTTCATCCATCACCTCATTCACAATAAGGTTTAGGTCCGTCCTTTTCTTCCATGCAAGGAAATTTGCAGCCCCAACCAATTTATTCTTTCCTTGCAAAAAGACATTTTTTCATTATCAAATATATTCATAGACTTACTTGAGAGATTGATGCTTTCTTCCTCCTTAATATTGATGTTGATAGAGGATTTTATTCTTGAGAGATTGATAAGAGAGAGCTTGATTTACAATCCTTTATGAATGTTTTAGTCTTCCTTCTTTCTTGAATATGGTTTCAAGACTCTTTTTGGTGTATATTTCTTTGATTTAGGGTTTTGAAGATCATGTCCTTGGTAGCCCTTGAATTTGCTATGATCCTTCTTCGATTCTTGATTGGATGGATTAGAGTTCTTTGAATTGATTTGACCTTTCTATGGATCTTTATTCTTGTGTGTAAACTTGATTTGAATTCCCCTTTCTGAATTCAACACCTAAGCTCTGATACCATGTTGAGAAATCTAGGGTTTTGAAGATCCTGTCCTTGGTGACCCTTGAATATGCTATGATCCTTCTTCAATGCTTGATTGGATGGCTTGGAGTTCTTTGAATTGCTTTGAATTTTCTATGAAGCTTGATTCTTGTGTGTAAAATTGATTTGAGTTCCCCTTTCTGACTTCAACACCTAAGCTTTGATACCATGTTGAGAAATCTAGGGCATGGAGAGTTAAAATATCTCTCTTCTTGATAATTGCTTGTGATGTAATTTTACTTCTTAGCTTATAGACTTTTATTTTATGTTATTTTTGTGTTATTTGCATCAAGATAACTACCAATATGTAGAATAAAAGAAAAGTGACACAGTATGTAGGCTTGTCAGCAAGGGTCAAAGCCTCTCACCTCTTGAGAAGAAAATGCGATAAAAATTCTTCTTTTGGATCTTCAATTGATGAGTAACAAGACCATGAAACAAACCCTTGACTCTATTATCCTCCCAAGAACCTTGTCACTAACCTTGATTCTCTACTCTTCTCTTTATCAACATTCCTCTTGCTCTTAAAATTCCCTCTCTCGGCTCCTTCTAGAGAAACTCAGTCTCTATTCTTCACACTGCTCCTTCTTGTCTTCCATAGAGAATCTCGGTCTCTAGGCTTTCACTAGTCTCTTCAAGAGAATCTTGGTCTATAGATCTCTATCTCAGTTATCCAAAATAATCCTTCCTTTGCTTCCCCAAAAGAAACCTCTACTTCGTTTGCCTAGAAGAAAGCCTTCTTTGCTTCCCCCGAAGAATACCTCCTTCGCTGATCCAGAAGAATCCTTCTTTGCTACCCCAAAAGAATCTATTTTCACTATACCCAAAAGAACCCTTCTTTGCTATGACTATAAGAAATATATATTTGCACTACCCAGAAGAAACCCTCTTCTCCCTCTTTCACACTTCTCTTTGAAGACTCTTTCTTTGAACTGCTCTTGACCCCTTCTTCGCACTTCTATTTCCTTTTTACTTTGCACTTCTTCTTGTCGAGGTCAATTTGAGTTTCTTGCATTTAAGTGAGGTTGAGTGTGACTATATATACATCTCCATATGTGTCCTTTATTCTGACATGATCCCTAGAGGTTAAGATGGCTTATTCTAGCATGTTCTTCCATCGTTGAAGGCCGAATTGAAGAGGATAAGTGACAAATTCTTGGAGGATACTTTACATAAATAATATTTACCTTTTAAAAAGTGTGACATGACTTCATTACATGATAATGAATCTAACATTTTATGACTAGATGAAAAATAAATCCTAAAGACTCTCGATGGGAGTCTTGACTCAAAAATAAAATCTCTTGCTCATGAAACCCATGAAGCAAGTCAATATAATAATTTTATTTTTCTTCTTCACATCTCATTAAATAAAATAATAATTACATGTCATCACATTTTCACGTTTACCCATGTAAGACAAAATAGGATACATATAGCCTAACAAGATAAAACACTATGATGTTTCTCAATCACATATTAATGCCAAGCTTGGTACTATGTGATGGTGTCTGCAAACTATTTGATGGTGTCTTTCTGAAAGTAGACTCTTGCCTCCATGGCATCCTCATCTATGGTCTTGCAACCTATATCCAACTCATTCTGAAGCATGTGAAAAATGGTGTTGACCATGACATGACCACCGATGAAGTCCTGCATGTTATGTGTGCTCAACTCCAAGTATTCCTTGGTGGCCTCTCGTCTTAGTTGCTCCATATACTCATTGATCTCTAGCCAAACTTGGTTCCTGGATTGAGCATTGGTGAGGAAACTAATTGATTAGATCATGTGATTTCTCACCATTACATCTAAACTGTTGTGAAACTGTGCATATGAGGCCTGTAATCTACTGATGAATGGGGTGAGTTGTTCATAGTTTTGGATCAACATTTGAACCTTTTCTTTCTCTAGCTCTACATGTGTCTTCATCTTCTTTACTAACTCAAGTGGGGCCTCGTTGTATCGCATTGTCCACTCTTGGACATGGGTGATGGAAGCATGTATGTTCTTTACATTTTGAACAAACTCTTTGCTTCACTATTATAGGCCATGCACACAGACAAATTATTGTTGCATGGTGACAAATCCATCATAGAGTTTCCGCATGGTACTCTCAAGTGTTAATACTTTAGCAATTATTTATTTCCTCATCTCCCCCATTGCAGAAACTACGTTCTGCGTTGATGCTTAGAGTTGTTCCACCTCTTGCCTGGAAGCTTGCAAGTTCTTTACCAATTTTTCATTCTCAGCCATCACGTACTTAACATTTGAGTTTGTTTCTCTTGAATAGGCCAAGTTAGCTTCTACGAGGGAAGTTGGATCCTTCCTGGTGTCTTCCACTAGTGCCCTTTCCTTGATGAATGAAGTTGATGGGTGAACATCTAGAAAGTTCTTCCTCCACGTTTGTACAATCATCTTCTGTAACTCATCAAATGATAAATTGTACACATTCATCATTACTTGACCATCATCAAGGAGAACAACTTCGCCTTGCTCACTCAGGGCTGGTTCTGACACTAGAGGTCATGGAGACTAAGAGATGACCATTATTGCTCTCGGCATAAGGTCGATATCTTCATTTTGTGCCTCTTGTTCCAAATCCATATTTGTCACTTTGATACGTTTCTCAATCTTCTGAGCAAGCTTCCAATCTTACATCTGTTCACCCTCTTCCTCAGCTATTGGATGTTCCAACTTATCAACCCTTATGGGTGTTTTTTCTCTATCATTATGCTTTTCCCTTATTCTTCTTCCTGCTTCTTCTTCTCTTCTCTTTCTCTCCTCCTCAACTCTTTTTCTTCCTTCAACTTCTTCTCTGTCTCCTACAACTTCAGTTTTGCTTCCTGTAGCCTTCGATTTTATCTCTTCCTTCTCTCTACTCTCTTTATCTGATGCTCCCTCTTTTCTTCCGCTTCTAAAGATGCTTTATCCATGATATGATCTGACTTCATCTTACAGCGTTTCTCTCCCCCTAGGTTCTCAACAATCTTCCTTTTTCACTTGTCCTGCACAGGATTGCTGCATATTGTAGTTATTTTAGTTGCTTCCTGCGTTGCTGCTCTCTGCAAAGGAGATATCTAAGTTGTTTCTGTAATGATCGTCTCATTGAGTCTAGAGACATTATGGTAGTACCTCCAAGGTCCCTCTTCTGGCCAGTGAAATGTGCCATGTATCCATGGAAAATACACCTTCACACAATGGTCCTTGCAAATACTGTGGGGACCATATGGATTAAACTCTTTGGTGCTGAAATTGAATCTAATTATCTTATTAGCCTTTACATCTCCATCCTTCAAGCTCTTAATGTCATATAATCTGATCCACAAAGGAAGAGTGGGCCATGGTGCTTTCTTCTTCCTATGCAGTCTTGGTGAAAACCTGTACAGAGATGATATGAGACCTCTTACATGATCAACTTGTTAGAGGAATACCTTGTTAGAACATGCAAAGGATTCTCTTTGCCAAACACTTTGATGAAGGTGCCACCTTGTGAGGCATACATATCTTCAATGTTTACTATTGCCTCCATTTCTTCTCGGGACATGCAAGGTGGATCCTGTACAAATATTAGCTTGTACAATGGGATGATAAAATGGTCAGTTAGATTTTACATCAATCCTCGATAGCTACAATTGGAAAGAAACTTGCAATAAACGTTGATGACAATCTCTTTTGGTGTCCATGTCCTTCTCATGCTAGGGAACTGTTGTTGGAAACATATTACATCAAGTAAGTATGTGGACATGTAAAATCTTGTTTTCTCATTCTTGGGTAGATTCTGAGTGTTAGTCACATGGATCTTCAATTAATGAGCCAACAAATCTGACCAGTTGAATGGCTTCCCGTCATTCACCAACTAGTCCAGTACGATTACCCAACCTTCAGGAAAGGTTTATGTTTTCTCTTGACCATATATTCCACAGGAAAAGATGATCAAGAATTGATAAGCCTTCCTGAGGGACTTTGTCTTGTAAACATGATTGGGTGTCTATATAAACTTTGATGGCTCCTTCACCCAGTGCTTGATGATATCTCTAGTGTTCACAAAGCTATGGGTGGCATAGAAAAATGATTCCATGCACTTCACCGACTGTGATAAATGATACACATGCTAAAATTTCTCCACCCTCAAGGTGGCAAGCTCTATCCCGTTGGAACTGCTTAGTGTCATAGTCTGTTCATATGTGTGTGAGACAATCTAGCTACTAATGTTCGCACATGAGAAGGCGGGGTACTTGCATGAAACCTTGTATGAGCCTGACTGGTGGATACTAAGATAAACTTGTTAGTCCTTTAAGTCTTCCTTGAAGTCATTTGCAAAAGTATCTTTGATTTGCTGCCATGTTAATATTGTACCCTTCTCAATGAACAACTTAGTGTATGCATAAACTGGTAGATCAACAACTATCTGCTCAACTGCTTCCCCAATACTACTCTCGATAGTTTCCTTTGATACAACTCTCTTGGATGCCATGTTGACTGTAACTACTAGAGAGATGCTTAACAATTGTTGTACCTTTGGGATAGAGAGGACACTCATGCGAAGAAAATGTCATCCTAAAACCCAAATAAACTTCAAGGAAAGATCAAGAAACAAGTCAGGTTCATGATGGGACACATTGCGCAATTCTAGCTAACAGAGGTCACCAGATGACCGTGGGAATTGTGTATTGTGTAGTCCCAGTAGTCAATCAGGAATCTTGGTGATTAGAACTGCATAATGCAGATTTCAGTCTTGGGCCAAGGCTAGGAGAGACTGTGCATTGTGCAATCTCAGTGGCCAAGCTGGGAGGCTGGATTCTTGAACTGGGCATTGCATAGTTGGGGCCAGGCCAAGATAACCTTTATGCAATTCCAAAAGCCAAGGGAGAGGCCTTAAGCTTCCAGATTTTCTAGTGCATACATTGAAGAGTGAGATCTGGGAAAGGGGAGGCCTAGATCTTCCCAAGGGGAGCATGCAGTCAAGTAGATTTGAAGGATGGTGTGATTTTGAGAGTAGATATGACTAAATTTTGATACATACAAGTGAAACAAGTGCAAGAATCACTCAAACTAAAGGAAAATGAAGCATGTGAAGAGAGTTGTCTCAATGATGACCATTGGTGCAAAAACATGGTAACTCATGCAACACTTGAGAAAGGAAATATAAAATTTAAAAAAAAAAACACTTATACAAGATAAAGCAAGTTGAAACAGCAACAACCATTCAGAAAAAACAATTGAAACAACACTCTTGCAAGCTAAACAACAAAAAATGACATAAAAAGTGACAAAAGACTAGAAAAGAAAAACTCATCCGGAAAAGCAACAATGATTGCACTGAAGGTTCCTTGATCTCTTCAAGAATGAGAGAGCTCCAAGATCAAATGTGAAAATGAGCTCTAGCAGCATTGATTAAATAGATTTGACTAAATTAGGTTTATAACGTGCATGCCACAAATTAGGGAAAAAGTGACACTTGGTGGCAATTTCCAAAATAACTCAAGTGCCTCCTTTGGGTTGCTAAAAATAGATCCTTATTTTTTAGGGTTACCTTTTTTTTTTTTTTTTTTGGGAGAACTACCATGGATTTCCCAGAAATATTGCACATTTCTAGGAAGAAACAGTCAACTCTATGTCTCATGCATTGCACAGTTTCTGAACACAATAGGTTATGCACAATTTCTAGGCTGAGTGGCTTTGGGTTGCCTCTCAAGTCTACACAATTTCCTAGCTCAAGGATGGCTTCAATCTAGTCTTCACATTTCTTAATCTCAAGGGTTACTGGCAGTCACAACTGCACAATTCCCAAGAGCAAGGCTAGTTTCCCTCAAGAATTGTGTAGTTCTCTAAGGCAAGCCCGAAACTATCGAAAGACCAAGGCAAGACATTGGCTTGTGGGTTAGAAAAAAAACTAAGTGAGAAAAAACAAGCCACGAAGAAAAAAATAAAGCTCAATTGAAGCACAAGTGCTTGGATCAGTGCAGGATGAGTTGTTGTGGTTTAGAAGGGAGACTCCAAAATAAAGCTTAGGTAAAATTTTGGAGGGTGGTTGTAGCCACTACAACAAACTCATGTGGTGACAATTTTACAAGCATGAAATCTAGAAATGTAGGAGGAAACTATAATGGCCAAAGACACTAACTAATGAAGGGAAGAAAGTGATATTATCTACACAGTGCACATCTAGGATCTCAAGTTTAATCACATTTGATTTAGGCATGCTCCATAGAATATAAGCCTTTGAAATATGGGCCAAGGCTCTTTGTAACCTTGAAAAGCATCCCTGCAGGCATGTGAGCAATATGTCACCAAGCTAAAGTTGAAGAAATGTTGTAAACAACCAAAGCTACAAATTGAACTGCATATCATGCTTTTACTTAAGATTTTAAGAATTTTGGTTATTTTGATGTGTGCATTCTCTTAATGAAGACAATTTCATGCTTTTTTCAGCCTATTTTACTTAACAGTGAAATGAAACTATCTAACAAATGAAAACAACTTGCAAACCATTGAGAGTATATTTTTGAAGATAAAATAACATTCCATTCTTACTCCCTGATAATTAACCCATCTAACTTCCAAAGAAATGGAGTACCCTCCCTACCCTGTTGAAGAACCCAAATTTGTTCATCAGTGTGTCGAGCCTTATAGAAGATGACCTGAAGTACATTGTAACAATGTGCACATTTACTAAAAAAGTTGTAATCATAAGATTCTACTACCATATTTGAAGGTCATCTGTATCTAAAGAAGGCCCATCTTACCAAAAAAAATATTGGAAAGTTACAATTATTATTGATTTTGAATGTGATGTTGATGCTTTCAGACCTCAAATCATTTTTATTTTAGTTAGTTTAAACAACAAAGATCTTTCTCAAAGGAATAAAGTAGTTACTTAATGTCTCCAATTTATAAAGTGACATGAAAAAAATATTTTTTGGAAGTGATTTTATATTCTAAATATCTATTTATTTACCAATTCCATTTTTGATCTCATCATTTTTTCATGTGATCCAATTGAGGTGGAGGTCATCTAGTGACTATGCCTGCAAAATTTTGTTGCCCCCCTTCTCAATTTTCAGCACACAGTTTGCCTTCTAGGGTTCCATATTAAAGAAGAATAGGGAGAGGATTTGATTGTTGGAGATGGCAGGATCACTGTTGGGACTAACACATTGACAAAGTTATCCATAGATGGGGTAGTCTGGAGTCCTTGATCTGCAGGATTTGACATTCATGGTAACTTAAAATTCATGGTTTATGACCAATTAAATCTTGTTTCTGCACCTCCGAGGAAAATAATTTATGCTAGTGCCTTTTGGAAGAAGGATTTTCCTAAGCAGTTTGGGATTCCACTCTCAGTTATCTAGAATTGGTTGAATCAACATTGGAGAGGTAACATAATGGAACATGACATGTCAAGGATTCCTTTGAGATTGAATTTTTTCCATAGGGAGAGGACTACAGAGTCTTCCAATACTTCATTGAAACTCAAGAGGGTTCACAAGGAGAATGACCAAAGTGTGGAGTCATCAAATAATTCAGAGAGTCCTAAGGGCTTCCAAAGGAAAATGGAGGAGGATGAAGAAGTTTCTAGCATTGTAGTTGGGCTTGAACACGAAATTTCATATAGATCAGAGGTTGTTTATATAGATGTTTGAGAAAACCAACAAAAAAAGAACAATAACTTGAGGATGCATCCTCCAGTATTTCCTAATAATTTTTAAAAAAATCAGATCAGGAATTCCTAAAGGGGATTGGGAGATCTCAAGATCTAAAGACCATGAAGGGGAGAGCCAGATAAAGAAGGAATAGCTAGAGTCCTGGATCTGTAGGATTTGACATTCATGGTTACTTAGCATTCATGGTTTGTGATCTAATGAAGCTTGTTTTTTCACCTTAGACGAAAATAATTTCTACTACTTCCTTTTGGAAGAAGCATTTCCCTAAGAAATTTGGGATTCTAGTCCCAATGATCCAACATTGGTTGAATCAAAATTGGAGAGGTAGCATAGAGGAACTTGATAGGCCAAGGATTCTTTTGAGACTAAAGTTTCACCACAAGGAGAGGAGTGCAGAGTCTTACAATAAATCATTGAAACTCAAGAGGGTTCATAAGGAGAATGACCAAAGTCTGGAGTCATCAAACAATTTGGAGAGTTGTAAGGGCTTCCAAAGGCAAATGGAGGAATGTGAAGAAGTCTCTAGCACTACAGCTGGGTCTGAACATGAATTTTTGTATAGATCAGAAATTGTTTCTATAGATGTTCGAGAATCCCAACATAAAAAGAATAATAACTTGAGGATGCATCCTCCAGTATTACTTGATAATTTAAAATTTGTCACATCAAGAATGCCTGAAGGGGATTTGAAGATCTAGGATCTAGAAACCATGAAGGGAAAGCCAAATAAAGAATAAATATTTGAAATGTGGCACTAGTGTAATGCAAATGGAAGATTATGTAGGGAAGGAAAACAATGTTGGTGTTGATCATAATGGGTTTGGAAATGAGGATTAGTGTTTAAAGGAGAATGCCATTGTAAGTACTCAATAGGAGATATATGTAAGGGAAACCATTAAAGTTATGGTGTTGAAGGGGACACAAAATTTGCACACATCAAAAAAGGTGCATAAAGAAAGAATTCATGCTCATCAAAATGAAATTCATAAGGTAATTCATCCTGGATCAGAAGTGAAATTTCCGAAAGAAAATAAAAAACATATGAATTTCTCTATTCCAAAAGTGGTATGTAAAGAAACTAGCTTTTCACATCTAACGTTTTCTGACAAGAAAATCCAACAACATATGGAAATTGTTTTCCTAAAGTGACACATGAGGAAATCATTGCTACATGTTCCAGTGAGGTTTGAAAGGAAAAGTACTAGCTCTTGGACATAAGGTTTCCTCCTAAACATGATAAAGGGAAGGATAAAATAACTCTTTCATAGCTCAAGGCACATATGTCAAACATTCAAGCAAAATTTGATAATATAGAGGGAAAGAAACAAGCTGAAGATTATACATTGAGTATACCAAATGGATGGAATGCGGCTCAATATGAATTTAAAGAAGCTTGTGTTTCTAATGAAAATGAGAAAAGAGTGGAGGGATCTCATATTTTTCTATCATTAAAGGATCCCTTGTCGAGCATTCATATGCTTAGTGATATAGATGAAGAAAATCGTATGAAACATAACCCATTAGATATGGAAGAGGTGTGGTTGTTGTGAAGGTAAATCCCCTCCACGTACAAAGGTGATCTCTCTAGCCCAATGAGTGGGTCTAACAAAAAACTAAACAAACTAATATACACTTTCCTAGCTTATGTCTGGAAAATTTAGAGAGAGTGGCCTACCTCACTCTGATGCTAATAGCTCAATCCTTTGGTGATGAATTTGATTAATTTGGTTCTAGGCTCGCTTCTTACTTGTTCTTCATGTCCAAGTACGTTCTAGAAAGATCAAAGAGAAATAAAAGGTACAAGAGAATATATGGACTACATAAAACATAAACTAATTAATAAATCAAAAAGTATTAAGCTAAAAGCATAGCAATTTACACAATTATGGAAAGTGAACATCAAATTTATATATTAACAAGCTAAAAACGGAAGCATACAACCTATGCCTTGATGTTGGATACCTCCTTTTGGTGGATGTCCAACTCCAAGCAAAGGCTCTTCAAGCACTCCTTCTCCAAGTCATAATGGGTAGCATTTGAGCATAATATCAATATAGGAATGAAGGCAATCAATGACCAACCATTTGGGGATGGAAGGGAGTTGATTTATAGGAAGGGAGAGGGAGCTAGGGATCCATAAAAGAGGGAGGAAGGTACACATCTCAAGGGGAAAACCCATAATGATAAGATCAATAGGTCCAAATGGGAGATATCGACCATATCAACAACAACTATTATCCAACTCGTTGTTCTTGTTGCTTTTAGTGCACAAAGCTTCTCCTCTAGTTTGGGAAAACCTACCAAAAGAGGTTCAATGCGGGTTTTCATATGAAAATCCATGCTGACAGTGCTAGGACAAAGCAAAGAAACCTGGTATCAGCACGAGAAGGCAATGGAGAAAACCGCGTTGGCCCTAAAAATTAGGGTTTTAGCTAACCTTCTTCAGAATTTACCTAAGTTAGTTTTCCTTTGGTTCTTCAGGGAGGTTTTGGTCTGTATATCACGATGGATATTCTGCACAATTGTCAATGTTTTGGCACTTTGGGATATGGAACAGGAAGTGAATAGGAGGTGTGACAAAATATTGTGTAATAGATGCTCCCTAAAGCATGAAGTCAGAATAAGGAATGATGGCTGAGATGCTTTTCAAGTTAATGTAAGGACTAGAACAACATCGTCAGGAGACCTGCAAATCAAGCATATATATATATACATATCTGACATTTCTGATAAACCTGCCTAGTGATACATGAATAGGAATCTAATGATACATTAATATGTGGTATGAATGCAACCAACCAAATAGAAGGGTTCATGTGTATAGGTCGACGATATGGTCGCAGCCATTTGTACAAAGTAAAAGATGTGTACAATCATGAATAACTCATAAGTCCACACAACTTGGATTTCATCAAATAGAATCTAGGGCCTTGCACTCCATCTTGACCCAATCAATGTACAAATTCTAACATGTCAATAGATGTGTCAAACTCGAACATGATAGAAAACCACCTAATTACCTGTCAATGATGTAAATCGTTAACAGGCACGAGAGAAACCACCAATAACGACAATGACTCTCAAGGTACAGTCAACACAATCCTTGAATGTGAATAGTGAAGCTGAAGTTGAACACCCATGGAATGATATGATCAAAGGTCCATGATGAAAACTTGTCATCTAATACGAAGAACATGCCATTAAAGCATGCAATCACTAAGGTACTAGAAGGGACCTTCTAGATCATCTTCTTGGATAATGATCTGACGTTGATAGGAGGTGATGCATTGAAGGAGGGTCGTAATGAATCTCACATTATCAACATGAAATAAAAAGATGTATTAGAGTTGATAAGTGTGATCTAAGACTGTGGCAGAAAGCTAGGCAGGGTATAAGTGGTAAAGAAATGTAGATAGGACTTCTCTTGAACATATTAGCGACACGACTCCAAAGTTTGGCAGCATTTGACTCAACATAGAACCAGAGGTTATGATGACGAAGTGGTATAATCAGATGAGAGATAAAATGGATTTCCCAAGCCCAGGAAGGAAAGTAACTAAGTGAGGATGTCTGAAATCTCACATGAGAAACATATGTGTGTCATGTTCAAGAGCAACATCCTACCTTTACAAAAATATAAGAGATGATCGCTTTGACTTTTTCCCCCACCAATTCTAGTGAGTATCCCAGTATTTTTTATCTCAATCTTGAAGGGGATAACATATGCTTGCCATATAAGTTCATCATTTGGATGAATCCATCCTAGTAAGTTTAACAAGTCATAGGAAGGAGAAAATTGATCTTTTCATGGTGACAATTCCTACATCGTTTAAGTTTTAAGAGTTCGTCGAAGGGGAAACTTGACATCTTTTCATGTTTAAAGAGTTTTAAAAAGAAGTGGAAAAGAAAACTCCAAAAGTCCCTTTTCATAGATCATATGTTGAACCCAGAAAGCTAGAAAACAATATCTGAGAGAACCTATTAGCCATGTTCGATTAAGGTATTCCTTTTTCGTACAATAGTCTATCTCAATCTGGAAAAGGGATAAACTTATACTGAGTATGTGTCATTTCATTTACTTTAACAAGTTGGAAACAACAAGTACTTGACAATCTTTTCATTTTTCGAGAGTTAGAAAAGAGCTTAAAGATCACTCTAAAGGGTCGCTTTTTCGTTTATTTTTTATGAGTCTGAAAAAGTGAAAAAATAAAATTTGTTGAATCAGTCAAAATGAATCACCTTCACCAAGAATGCATGACCTGTCATTGAATCAAGAAACACACATTACTGATTTCAAGGAAAAATATTACAAAATGAGTGAAATATGCCCTAATTTGGTAAAAAATAATATTCAAAACTTATAAAAGGGCCAAAAAGTAAATCAGTTTTACCATTTCACCAATTTGCAAATATGAGAGAATTTTACCTCATTTTACCTCGATTTTTAGGCAAGGAATATGATCAATCCCGGACACCATTCATTGATTCATTTGTTGCAGGTAATAGATCTATCCCTTCCCTTAACTTTGGTACTTATTTCATGAGTTATCATCCATAGATTAGTTTGAAAATAGGATTTGCAAAAAAATTATGTCGAGGGTGATCAACGTGGGTTTTAACCATCAGGCCCGTGCCACTCACCATGTGGTCAACTAGGCCGTCGTGTTGGCATCGTGTGAAAATTCACACATAGTCACACTGTCGCTGAGGTAATATTTTTTTTTGAAATCCTCCATGTTGAATGGTTTTTGTTGAATTTAGTCTCCATGGAAGCTCATGAAATGTTGTTTTATTGATTTTCCACAAGATAATCAATCCAAAATGGTGGTTGAATGGAAATAAAAGGGATATGAACCCGAAGACCATCAAGCAACTTAGGATCCAAATTGTATTGATGCCCTATGAGGATCCAAATTGCTCATGTTCTTCAGGATTCCTAGAATTAGATCCCAACCTGAGTTTTTACAACATTTGATTAGTTGGTGGGATGTGGATCGCCAACTATTCATGATCAGGGACCAAGAACTTGAAATATATGTCATAGACATTTATTTCATTATTGGATTGTCTAGAAAGGGACAATGGATTCAGTTGTTCAGTTTGTGCACTATAGGAGAAAGCGCAGATATGCTAATTGCAAGGCATTGTCTATGGACTAAAAAGACCCAAAGTGGGAAGTTCGATATAAATACCATCAAAAATCTCCCACTACGAACAATCCTGCATACTATGTCCTAAATCGTTGGGGCTCAAGTGTTGTATGAAGAAACAAAATCTCATTTCTAGTACGCAATCGAGTTTATAAATCTCACGGTCTTCAATTGGAGTGAGGATTTGTTGGTATATATCCAGCGTCAACTTACCAAGTGCAAGTTAGGAAGTCTGAAACAATTCGATTTCAGATCCATTTGGTGACATTCTTCCTAGAACTGTGTGCCATTGTTTCTTTATCAGTGCATAGAAATGGATGCCCCAGCACTTAGTGATCCAAAATTACTCATATGGGGTGAGTTGATGCCTCGACATGGAGATGGTTAACAAATGTCATTCCTGATGGCATTTTTTGGATGGTTACATTAGCAGCTAATCACGGTTGATGATTGGGCACATGCAGGGATATATTTTTGAGGAGATCTAGATCTTCCACTTCCATCAAGTGCACAGTGGACCGATGCAGGTAAAAACTATTTTTCAATTTTTTTGAATTTTTTGATATTTTTTGTATGTGTACTAAGATTTGACTTATGATGATTTGTAGATGTGGGACCAGAGAGACCTCCAGGGGTTTCTCCGATAGTTAGACTGTGTCAGTTGTTGGGCCGAGTCATTAGGGCTATTTTGTGCTATCATGAGCACCATGTGGGTGAACAATTAGTTCTAGTTTACTTTTTGTACTAATGTAGGCTTATGAAGCCATGTGTCTCAGAAAACATATTTTTTCATTTTGATGTAGAAAAATCTTTTGAAAACTCTCTCTCTCTATATATGTGTGTGTGTGTGTGTGTGTGTGTTTGTTCACCATGTCTATTATGTGATGTTTTATGATTTACATGTTTTGCAAATATCTATCTAACACATAATTAGCCAATGCATCTATTGATGTGTTCATGCATCTTGGAATGTGATGATAAGTAATAAAATTAAAGTTCTGTTCCAAGAGATGAACTCGCAAATACATTCTCAAAATTTGAGGGTTTCTAACTGAATATTGTCCATTAAGTTGTAGTACAATGAGCTATGGATCAAGTTTCACGATTAACTCTCTAATGCCAAGAGCGATAGATGCTGACAAAATCTCAATGACCGCACTGTATTCAAAAATGTTATTAGTTAGATGACCTAAACATATACCTTGTAAATTCATTAACTCATCACTGGGGTCATAGATTTCCCATGCAGTGGAAGATACATTTCGTGTACTATGACAAGCACCATCAGAAAAACTGACGTAATGGTTGGATGACATCTGCAAATCAAGTAGAACATCAAGTACACAGAGGAAAACCCATTTTCAAAAGCAAACTAACACCCCAAAACCATGTTGCACACTAATGAAAACACACTAATATACAAAAGTATTTACGTGAAAAGCGCATAATTTTTTTTAGATGAAGCCCATTTGTAGACTTAGGTAATCGGTCAATAGAGAGTAAAACTAGAGTTTCACCATTGCCATGACATGTAAGAATTGACTTGACCAAATAGTGAAATGACACACATAAATGATAATGCCCCCACACCCCTTGGTTGAGTGAAGGTTACATGTCATAGGATGAATACCCCATTGTGATAACAGGTGAATGGTAAAGACTCAGCGAGAAGATCCCATAAAAGAGGGAAATAGCATCTTAATCTCACTATGAGAAAACTATGCCCCTTTTTTAGTCAATTTAATGTTCTTAAATTTTAAGCATAAATTATTGACCAGGGAAGGTAAACTGATGAAGTACAAGTGCACTATATATGCTAGAAGTTACTTATGTCATTAAGATATTTATGTTGTGATTAAAGTCTAAATCTAGAATCAGTATGGAGATGATGTTACTGTCTATATTGGAATATTATCCTTGAGGTTTGTTAGCTGGTTATTCTAAAATTAATCTTAATTAAGTCAAACTTGTGGGATGGATGAACATTGATCCTAACTCTACTCTCTTAGACTATTTTTTTATTATGTTTTGATTTTTATGCTGCAGCCAAACTCAACTAACTATGAAAGCATAAGATGATATAAAGGAGATATACTTTATTGAATTGAAAAATGAAAGATACTTGAATTCAGTTGCTAAGAAAAGACTATCACTCTTAACTGTTGCAACATCACTCAATGCAAAAGTAAAAACAAGAACGAGACTAAAAATCTATGAAATAACCACAATGTGAAATGAAATGACTGAATTATACTATGTAGAAAGCAAATGAAATGACAAAGTTATGCTAGGTATAGATCAAATGAAATTATTGATGCAGATGTCAATTTAATCGTGAAATCCATTAGACTGCATCCTAAAAACATAAAATAGAGCATCCATAATTTAACTCTAAGAGACTAAAGAAAATCTATTTGCAATGAGTCAAAGACGTGATCTGTACATAGGGGCCCTCCACGAGGTAGTCAATAACTTTAATTAGTGCAACATGAAATGTATGAACCAAGATTTATAAATTGCAAAATAGTTTTAACAGGATGCCTTCAAAGTTACATATAGCGACATGCACCAAAACACAAAGCAGCCATTGTTATTATAATGTTTTCTTAATTAATAGCATGAAAAATTCAAGCCTAAGTATATTCATTACAGTCCTTTTCAAACCAAATCATATCTATTAATCATTGAATTTCTATTTGGAAAAGAAAATCGATAATATTTCATGATACTCAGACTCTATTTCAGCATATTATCTTGCAGTTGAGTGTCATGGTTGACCACATTGCAATGCGATTTCCTTGATGGATTGGTTCGAGTAAATAGGAAGAAATCCATGAGGGTATCATTCTTCATCTTTCCATATGTTTATTTGCTAAGCTGCCACACTCGAACCCTATCAACATGGAAGTAGCTGCAAATCTGTGGATTAGCTATAGAATCAGGTCAATTCCATAGCTGAATGCAAACTTTAATAAAAAAATAAGCTATATGGAAAAAAAAATGAAAAAGAGGACATGTAAGTGCTTACCTCAATAAAACCTCATATTTATTGCATTTATTTAGATGATAGGGATAGGAAAAAGGAGGAAATATGAGCAAAAAGGATGTCAAGGTAAAGCAGTTCTTGGAATTTACATACCCCCACATTGAAGGTTTTGTATGTCCTCATACAACTCAACATTATCATTCTCCTGTACATTTTTCCTATCATATTCAGGATTCACTTTCTTCTTCTTTTTGGCAACCACTGCCATTATTGGTTTCTTCATGAGGATCTTATATTTTGGGTTGATGATTTCTCTTTGCATTGTATTGTTTTATTTCTTCAACTTCTTGTTCCTTTTTTACCATAGACTCAAGTGAAGAATAAGGTTGTCACCCTTGGCAATCTAAATTCCATTCTGTGCCTTCATTATCTGATTTTCATTTTTGAGGTATCTATTTAATGTCTCTAGCTCAAAGGTTTCTTGCTTTAAAACATTAGATGTTGAAGGTTCTTATGGCACATTAAACTGATTACTTCCTTCTCCTGGACTTTGGATTGACTCTTTAGTTGTTGCCTCATTTCTCTCTAATGACTCTATGTAATCATAAATTTCTTGCTTGAACATGATCAACACTTGATCATGTATTGGACTTCCTAAAGGTGAATTGAAGGGTGGTGGTAACACCCTTGTTGACAGTCTCAATGATTCTCCTAGAGAGTCCTCGATGTTTTCAAGTTTCTCCTTCGACTCAAGATTGATATATTCTGCAACTCGTGAAGCTACTTTTTGTGTTTTGTTGAATATGGTACTTCTTCTTTAACTTGTAGTTGGTAGTCCCTAAGCTTTCTTCTCTTTAGCTATTGGATTTTCTTTCTGAGGAAGGATCTTGGTTTGAGATGAAATTTCCATTTTCTTGCCGACTTTTTTTCTTCTAAGGTTCCCTTTTTTCATTTTCTGCAAAATATCTATAATGGGTAGTTCATCCTCTGATAATTCTTGTTGGGATTGGGGTTCCTATTCTTTTAAAATTTCCATTTTTCTCTTCATTCCTCTAAGGGTTCTACTACCACTTGACTGTTCAGGAATTTTCTCTTTAAAGTGATTTCTTACTAGAAAGTTCTCCCAATTGTCACCTATACTCTGAAGGTGAATCTCAACCAAGGTTTTTATCAATCCATGATGGTACATTGTATTGTCTATAAAATGATTTTTCTTTTGAACATTCGTTGACATATTCTTAATACTATGCAAGAGGAAGTATGGGAGATTAATTTGATGTTCTTCAAGGAAATTCATCATTATTCTAATGTGGTAGAAAAACATGCATCCAAATCAACCTTTGAAAGTAATAAAATTTTGAAGTACAAGGAGACAATTTATCCATTTACTCTTAAGGGATGAACGAGGACTTCCTTTTCAGAAGATGGTAGTGTCCATGTTTGGATTTTTCAAGAAGACTTTCCAATCTTCCCCTTCGATTCCTCTTTTTTTGAACTACTTTTCTCCACTTCTGGGTAATTCGGTAGCTTCTGCAATGAGGTACTTTGTTATGGCAAACTTGAGATCTCCTATTTCAACCTCTGTTCCATGAAAAGAACATGCAAAAGTATTTGTTACCTCCCTGTGGAAACCATCAAATTTTTATGAATTGTAACCACTGTACTTTCTGCAACAGTTCCCTGGTCTAATGGTATCCTTCCAAGAACTTGTTTCCTATTGGTTCCGTTCAGACAATAACACCCATGATGGAATATTCTTTGTCTCAAGAACTATTTACTTGACAGGGAAAAGTGGTGTTGATAGGGTTTCGTTCAGTAAGGGAGAGAGATGGAGAGGCTATATGAAATTGGAGAAATGAGAGAACAAGGGAATTATAATGAAGGCTTGCAGAAATGAGTTAGTTGTTGTAATGTATTCAATTCAATGATTTGCTGATTAAATCGATGGATTCATAATGAGGACAAGACAAGAATTAAAATGGTGGACTATAATGGATTTGACAAGCGGCTATCACCCATGATTTGCAATGATTTCATTTTACTACAGTAGTACTATGTCCACATAATTCATACATGAAATATATTAATCCTTATTGTAAAATTAAAGTGTTACATACCTTCAATTGATTTTCTTACATTTATTTGTCCTTTTAGATCTTCTGCAGGTACTTTTCACTTAAAAGGAGTCATTTATTCTTCAATCAGAACCATCAAGTGTTCTTGTCAAACTAGCTACAAAAATCTTATTAGAGATGCAGAAACTTGTCCGGGATGCAGAAAGCCACTAATTCTATAGCTGAAAGATATATTTTTTTCTTTGAAAAGAAAGGGATACTTATGAAAGAGGAATACATTTTTGTTTTAGGAAGAAATGGTAAAGAGAAAAAATTTAAGGTGCCAACAAGAGTTGGCTTTCACTTTAAACTTTCTATATAAGCATGCCAACAACATGTTGGTTTTCATGTTTATACATTATTGCTTTTTTTATTTCCTTTATATATATAATATATATAATATATATAGAGAGAGAGAGAGAGAGAGAGAGAGAGAGATAAAATTTCTAAGGTGGAAAAGAAGAATTCTTCTCAACCATCTTCAATTCTAAATTGTCTCGGAAAATTTTGACAAATTCCTTTTGTCAATGGATTCTGATAAAGTCTAAGTCGATGTCCATTCACTAAAACAAGAATTTTCTCTTCATCAATAGTCCTGATTCTAACTGCAACATTATCAAAGACAATTTCAAGTTCATAAGGTCCAAGCCAGTGAATTTGGAATTTTCCTTGGAAAGTTTTGAACTTTGAGTCAAAGAGTAATGCCCAATCTCCTGGATCAAATTTCATTTCTTTAATATACTTATCATGCCATATGGATCTATGTTGCTAAACTAGGCTAGTATTTTGGAGGGCTTCTTATCTTATTTCATCAAGCTCAGTGAGTTGTCCCATACTTTGCTTTTGTGCTTTTGATAAGTCAAGATCCAAATGGACTACTGCTTTATAGGTCTGGATCTGGAACTCTATTGGAAGCAAGACCTGCTTCCCATAAACAAGTTCATAGGGAGTATGTCCTGTAGTAATTCTCCATGTAGTTCTATAAGCCCACAAATCTTCTGGAATCTTTTTTGCCTAGTCCTTCCTATGTAAGCGTACAATGTTGGTAAGAATTGCTTCAATCGCATTTTTTGTAGACTCGACTTTTCCATTAGCTTGTGGATGGTATGGAGTGGATTTATGATGCTTGATTTTGTACTACTCCACAAGTTTCTGCACTAATATGGATGTAAATTATGTTCCTTGATCTGTTACAATTTCTCTTGGAACACCAAAACGAGTAAAAAGTATCCTAAAACAGAAATGAAAATACAACATTTCCAGTACCAAAAGGAAGTGCTTTAGCTTCTACCCATTTAGTGACATAATTAGTACATACCAAAATATATCTTTTTTTTTAAGGTGGATTGATTGGACCAACAAAATCTAGTGCCCATTTTTCAAATGGCTCAATGAGTACCTGCTACTGTAATGACATTTCATTTGAAAGAGTAGGTTTGCCCATTCTCTAACAACTGTCACATATTTTAACATATTCCTTGGTATCCTGAAAATGGAATTCCAATAATATCCTAAAAGTAGGACCTTATAAGAAGTTCTTCTGTTAGAAAAATGTCCTCCATGTGGTTCATCATGGCATGCTTTAAGTATTTTCGGTATTTCATCTTCTTGAACACATCTTCTGATGATGAGTGTCACCTGGAATGAGTCGATCTTGCGGACAAGATAGACCTTCCTAGAATCTAATGAAGACCTAATGACAAACAAACCAACCAGACACTATCTTTCTCTAAATGTGCTTGATAAATAATGGCAAACAAATGTGTTTAAGGCCTACCTCATGTCCAACGCAAGTTTGGGGATGCCTTCGCTCCTTTGATCCAAGTAAGTTCCTTTCCTTTATCACAAACCTGCAAACACAAACAAAGCAAATGATTAAATAGCACCTGAATAACCAGTATTATAAAACATATTTAACATGAAAGTCAAGGAGTCCATGAAACAAATAACATGAGATACTTGTTGAGAAAAATGAGCTTGATTGTATTAATTCAAAAGGAGAAGAACCTTACAACCTTTGCCTTGACGCTGTACAAGCTCCTCCCAGGGTCCAACAAGAAGTCTCCTCTACTTTGACAAGCTTCACTCACTCCCCAATGAAGCCAAAAAGGTATGTGATCTCTCCTCTTAAGCTCAAATAGGAAGTCTTGATTTCACTAGCATTTACCCTCAAAATTTCAGCTTCTAACCTCCCTGGCCACTGACCCAATGCCTCAATTTATAGTGCAATGGAGATCAGTTACCAGCTCCTCCTTCAAAGGGATAGAGTCCTCCTTCAAAGGGATAGCTCCTCTCAACAAGGGATTAGTTCCTCCTCTCATGGGATGCATGAACCACTTGGAGCGAACAATCCACGTAACAAATGCTTCTATAAAACTCTAGAATTAACCCAAGATGCCAAAGTGAGTTTTTTAAGATAAAAATTGCGCCTTTTGACTTTCACAGGGGTACGCATCCTCCCCTTTACATACAGAGTGTATAAGTACGTAGATATCCTTAACAAAAGGTGTGGGCCCGCAGGCAAAAGTGAGAGAAAGTGCAGAACCAGATTTACATTGCTTTTTTGATGTCTTTCTCTCATTTTCAAAGCTTCTTTTGAAGAGCTGAGGTTTGAGACTTGCTTAGGAAGCTGGTATAGGTGGTGATAGACCCATACCGACTGCAAATAATCAAGGTGACGATATTTTTGTGTAACATATTGCCCCCTAAAGTGCTGTAGTAGATGAGGATTTCATTTATCATTTAGGAAGAGTGAAATACTTTATCATTTCGAGGATCATCTCGCGGAGAGCCCGGTTTGAACCTGTAAAAACATTCAATGCAAAATATATATATGAGATCATATCATCGCTGAGGTAGGCATTCCCATACTCAGATAAAAAATGACTAAGAGACTGAAAGCTGACTAGAAGACTAACTACTGCTCTGATATAGGAATGATATCGTAACACATCATAAGTACAGACACATGTGACACAGTATGGACGCAGCCATCTGTTTATGAATAGTCCATAATATAATGAATACAAAATTCCTCGCAACCTGGATGG